>BMAU01019354.1:1195000-1257838 GCA_019973935.1 Trichonephila clavipes | reverse complement strand
TTTCGAAATACACTTGTGGATTAGCTTCACTCCAAATGCGGCCGTTTTGTTTGTTGACGTAGCCATTCAACCAGAAGTGCGCTTCATCGCTAAACAAAATTCGTTTATGAAAATCAGTAGCGCGCGCGACCATTATTTTCGAAATAAAATTGCACAATTTGAAAGTGTTGTTCAAGCGTGAGTCTATTCATGATGAATTGCCAAACCAAACTGAGAATAAATCACTTGACAGCTGTTAAATCGGTCGCCATCTTGGAAAGTAATGCCAACTTGAACTTCTATACCTGGGAAAAAAACACTCTTTATTATGATATAAAATTGCTGACCCCCCAAAAAACGTTTTTGCTTTTAGGGTTACTCTTAATCTTTTAATCGCCAAATCTGGAAATTGGATCTGAAATTAGTCGCCAAACCTGAAAATGGTATATGGAACTAGTCGCCAAATCTAGCAATGATATATGGAACTAGTCGCCAAATCTGAAAATGGTATAAAGGATTAAACGCCAAATCTGAAATGGTCTAATGAATTAGTCGCCAAATCTGGATTATCCTGTCTCCTGATTATTGTGTTCAGGACAATGGAACAAAATTATGAAATTATTGTATTGTTATCGTGGTCCTTGACAAGTGTTCAAAATTTCGAATTAATCTGACCTTTTAAAGTGGGTACAAAGCGAGTTCATTCCGTTACATACAAGTGAAACTTATAAAAGCGTGTTAAAAAGGGACCGATTCTGAAAATTAAACACAATCTAAAAATTACTCCGCTGAATGAATAGAAAAATAGTTCCTGGAAAGTAATCAACCTTCTCGAAGAGAAAGAAAAATACCCCATTTTCAGTTCTACTGCAGAAAATTTCTATCTATCTATCTAATCTAATAAATGCCAGCGAAGATTAAACAAAAGCCCGGAGTATTTATTTTTCTTTTGCAATGGGAAAAACAACCACCACCGCATTTAAATAATCTTTCACTCCGCGTAACCTCATTCTGTCCAGAAGGAGGAATCCATTTATTCGCCTCTACGAAATGCAGCAGCACATCTAATCTGCTGGGAAGAGTTAATGAGATTAGAGAGTTCTGCATTGCGATAAGCCTCATGCTCTTTAACTACTATTACTAGTCACCAACGCTTCATTTTACAGGAGCACATCTGCAGCACAACTCTCTCCATGTCGTGTAATTGCTTTACGAAGAGGTGTGTAGACAGGTTCCCCGAAGGTATGAAGAGTTCATTTCATAGATCACACTCTCGTCACTTTCCGAGATCTAATATCGAATGAGTTTGAAGCTGTTAAACATTTTGTATCAACCCGAGTTGATCGAAGAATTTTTGTCTCTTCCAGGCAAATTTATTCGAATGAGGGTAAAATCGAATGCAATAAGTTCTAATGGCTTACAATAAGTTTTAATGGATCTTCATTTGGTTTAATTTATTTTATAATTTTCGAGCAAAGGCATTGTTTTTACCCAAAGTCATGGTAATTGAAAATATAACTTCTGCTTACCGGAATAACTGTTTATTAATTTTGTTGGCACATAACACTACTTTACAAATAAATACACACACACGACATAAAATCTTATGAACCTTCTTCAGATATCTTGTTTCTCGCCTCTCCCACACATGCATCCCTCCATTCTTCGATTCCATCTTTTCCCGCTCAAAAGAAAAACCAGTTCCTTCATGCAGCAGCGCCCTCTCTCATGATCAAACCTGATCATGTCAGCACGCTAATTTTTAAGGCATATTTTACAAGGAAATTTTTTTTAGCGATGAGTCCAGACGCAATTTAAAAAATTATAATCATTTAATTATTATAAAAATTAATACCATTTTAATCAAGCATCAACGCCTTTCACAAATTTCTGGTTGATTGAAATATATTCCTTCTACTGGGAATGTTTTGCTTTGCCATTCCGGATGGCCTTGAGTGTATGTGTGTGTGTTGTATATTTTTATTTAAAATTCTATTCGTTATTTACTGCTACTTACTTTGCACATCTTCTGAATGTTTTTATGCTAATTTTCTGATATATTTGTACACTCACCATTATCCACTCATTTCGCTGAGTGTTTCATTACATTGTAGGACAATATATATATTTTAAGTTATTGTTATCTAGGCTCCAGCATTAAGCTTGGATTGTTTAGAAAAATAAACTTAAGGCCCCTCAACTCTTCATTGACAAGTATAGTGTTTTTTAGAGGTATAGAACTTTAAATTGCAATAAACAACGATGTATTATTCGATTATTACGAATTTTATTCGAAAGATAATCTGTGGCATTACATTTTAAATATGATTTCGGCATAGGATCGCTACGGGATGTAAATCCAATCTGACGTCCAATTTTCGATGACTTTTTAACATTTGTAATGTATATCGGCAATACAATTACACGGCGAATGTTGTCTTTCAAATGGTCAAGCGTTTGTGGCTTATCCTCATAGACCAATGACTTTTACATAGCCCACAGAAAATAGTCAAGCGGTGTTAAATCACCAGATCTTGGAGGCCAATTGCACTGGTCCAAAACGTGGAATTAGGCGGTCACCAAACGTGTCTTTCAATAAAGATTGATTGTAGGCACGAGCTGTGTGACTTGTTGCGCCATCTTGTTGGAAACATGCCCCTGGATATCATGATTGTTCAATTCAGGAATGAAAAAGTTAGTAATCATGGCTCTATACCGATCACCATTGACTGTAACGTTGTGGCCTTCATCGTTTTTGAAGAAGTACGGACCAATGATTCCACCAGCCCATGAAAGCGCACCAAACAGTCAGTTTTCTGGATGTAACGGTGTTTCGACATACACTTGTGATTAGTTTCACTCCAAATGCGGCAGTTTTGTTTGTTGATTTTAGCCATTCAACCAGGGCGCTTCATCGCTGTAACAAAATTCGTTTATGAAAATCAGTGCGCGCGCGACCATTATTTTCGAAATAAAATTGCACAATTTGAAAGTGTTGTTCAAACGTGAGTCTATTCATGATGAATTGCCAAAAACCAAACTGAGAATAAATCACTTGGACAGTTGTTAAATCGGTCGCCATCTTGGAAAGTAATGCCAACTTGAACTGTATACCTGGGAAAAACACTTTATTATGATATAAAAAATTGCTGACCCCCCAAAAACGTTTTTGCTTTTAGGTTACTCTAATCTTTTAATCGCCAAATCTGAAATTGATCTGAAATTAGTCGCCAAACCTGAAAATGGTATATGGAACTAGTCGCCAAATCTAGCAATGATATATGGAACTAGTCGCCAAATCTGAAAATGGTATAAGGATTAAACGCCAAATCTGGAAATGGTCTAATGAATTAGTCGCCAGATCTGATTATCCTGTCTCCTGATTATTGTGTTCAGGACAATGCGAACAAAATTATGAAATTATTGTATTGTTATCGTGGTCCTGACAAGTGTTCAAAATTTCGAATTAATCTGACCTTTTAAAGTGGGTACAAAGCGAGTTCATTCCGTTACATACAAGTGAAACTTATAAAAGCGTGTTAAAAAGGGACTCGATTCTGAAAATTAAACACAATCTAAAAAATTACTCCGCTGAATGAATAGAAAAATAGTTCATGAAAGTAATCAACCTTCTCGAAGAGAAAGAAAAATACCCATTTCAGTTCTACTGCAGAAAAATTTCTATCTATCTATATCTAATAATAAATGCCAGCGAAGATTAAAACAAAAGCCCGAGTATTTATTTTTCTTTTGCAATGGAAAAAATAACCACCACCGCATTTAAATAATCTTTCACCCGCGTAACCTCATTCTGTCCAGAAGGAGGAATCCATTTATTCGCTCTCTACGAAATGCAGCAGCACATCTAATCTGTTGGGAAGAGTTAATGAGATTATAGAGAGTTCTCGCATCGCGATAATAAGCCTCATGCTTTTAACTACTATTACTAGTCACCAACGCTTCATTTTACAGGAGCACATCTGCAGCACAACTTTTCCATGTCGTGTATTGCTTACGAAGAGGTGTGTAGACAGGTTCCCCGAAGGTATGAAAGAGTTCATTTCTTATAGATCACACTCTCGTCACTTTCCGAGATCTAATATCGAATGAGTTTGAAGTTGTTAAACATTTTGTATCAACCCGAGTTGATCGAAGAATTTTTGTCTCTTCCAGGCAAATTTATTCGAATGAGGGTAAAAAATCGAATGCAATAAGTTCTAATGGCTTACAATAAGTTTTAATGGATCTTCATTTGGTTTAATTTATTTTATAATTTTCGAGCAAAGGCATTGTTTTTACCCAAAGTCATGGTAATTGAAAATATAACTTCTGCTTACTGAATAACTGTTTATTAATTTTGTTCGCACATAACACTACTTACAAATAAATACACACAATGACATAAAATCTTATGAACCTTTCTTCAGATGTCTTGCTTAGCCGCCTCTCCCACACATGCATCCCCTCCATTCTTCGATTCCATCTTTTCCCGCTCAAAAGAAAACCAGTTCCTTCATGCAGCAGCGCCCTCCTCTCATGATCAAAGCCTGATCATGTCAGGGCACTGCTAATTTTTACAGACATTTTTACAAATTTTTTTTTAGCGATGAGTCCAGACGCAATTTAAAAATTATAATCATTTAATTATTATAAAAATTAATACCATTTTTAATCAAGCATCAACGCTCATAAAATTTCTGGTTGATTGAAATATATTCCTTCTACTGGGAATGTTTGCTTGCCATTCCGGATGGCCTTGAGTGTATGTGTGTGTTTGCATATTTTATTTAAAATTCTATTCGTTATTTACTGCTACTTCTTACTTTGCACATCTTCTGAATGTTTTTTATGCTTAATTTTCTGATATATTTGTAGTTGACTCACCATTATCCACTCATTTCGCTGGAGTGTTTCATTACATTGTAGGACAATATATATATTTTAAGTTATTGTTATCTAGGCTCCAGCATTAAGCTTCGGATTGTTTAGAAAATAAACTTAAGGCCCCTCAACTCTTCATTGACAAGTGTAGGGTGTTTTTTAGAAATATAGAACTTTAAATTGCAATAAAAACAACGATGTATTATTCGGATTGACATGAATTTTTTTTATTCGAAAAGATAATCTTGTGGCATTACATTTTAAGTATGATTTCGGCATAGGACTGCCTCGGATGTAATCCAATCTGGACGTCCAATTTTCGATGACTTTTCCAACATTTGTGGCCGTATATCGGCAATAACACGGCGAATGTTGTCTTCCAAATGGTCAAACGTTTGTGGCTTATCCGCATAGACCAATGACTTTACATAGCCCCACAGAAAATAATCTAGCGGTGTTAAATCACAAGATCTTGGAGGCCAATTCACAGGTCCAAAACGCAAATTAGGTGGTCACCAAACGTGTCTTTCAATAAATCGATTGTGGCACGAGCTGTGTGGACATGCTGCGCCGTCTTGTTGGAAACACAGCTCCTGGACATCATGATTGTTCAATTCAGGAATGAAAAAGTTAGTAATCATGGCTCTATACCGATCACCATTGACTGTACAATTGTGGCCTTCATCGTTTTTGAAGAAGTACGGACCAATGATTCCACCAGCCCATAAAGCGCACCAAACAGTCAGTTTTTCTGGATGTAACGGTGTTTCGAAATACACTTGTGGATTAGCTTCACTCCAAATGCGGCCGTTTTGTTTGTTGACGTAGCCATTCAACCAGAAGTGCGCTTCATCGCTAAACAAAATTCGTTTATGAAAATCGCGACCATTATTTTCGAAATAAAATTGCACAATTTGAAAGTGTTGTTCAGGTGTGAGTCTATTCATGATGAATTGCCAAACCAAACTGAGAATAAATCACTTGACAGCTGTTAAATCGGTCGCCATCTTGGAAAGTAATGCCAACTTGAACTTCTATACCTGGGAAAAAAACACTATTTATTATGATATAAAATTGCTGACCCCCCCCAAAAAAACGTTTTTGCTTTTAGGGTTACTCTTAATCTTTTAATCGCCAAATCTGGAAATTGGATCTGAAATTAGTCGCCAAACCTGGAAATGGTATATGGAACTAGTCGCCAAATCTAGCAATGATATATGGAACTAGTCGCCAAATCTATGATATATGGAACTAGTCGCCAAATCTGAAAATGGTATAAAGGATTAAACGCCAAATCTGGAAATGATCTAATGAATTAGTCGCCAGATCTGGATTATCCTGTCTCCTGATTATTGTGTTCAGGACAATGGAACAAAATTATGAAATTATTGTATTGTTATCGTGGTCCTTGACAAGTGTTCAAAATTTCGAATTAATCTGACCTTTTAAAGTGGGTACAAAGCGAGTTCATTCCGTTACATACAAGTGAAACTTATAAAAGCGTGTTAAAAAGGGACCGATTCTGAAAATTAAACACAATCTAAAAATTACTCCGCTGAATGAATAGAAAAATAGTTCCTGGAAAGTAATCAACCTTCTCGAAGAGAAAGAAAAATACCCCATTTTCAGTTCTACTGCAGAAATTTCTCTCTATCTATCTAATCTAATAAATGCCAGCGAAGATTAAACAAAAGCCCGGAGTATTTATTTTTCTTTTGCAATGGGAAAAAACAACCACCACCGCATTTAAATAATCTTTCACTCCGCGTAACCTCATTCTGTCCAGAAGGAGGAATCCATTTATTCGCCTCTACGAAATGCAGCAGCACATCTAATCTGCTGGGAAGAGTTAATGAGATTAGAGAGTTCGCATTGCGATAAGCCTCATGCTCTTTAACTACTATTACTAGTCACCAACGCTTCATTTTACAGGAGCACATCTGCAGCACAACTCTCTCCATGTCGTGTATTAAGCTTACGAAGAGGTGTGTAGACAGGTTCCCCGAAGGTATGAAGAGTTCATTTCATAGATCACACTCTCGTCACTTTCCGAGATCTAATATCGAATGAGTTTGAAGCTGTTAAACATTTTGTATCAACCCGAGTTGATCGAAGAATTTTTGTCTCTTCCGTGCAAATTTATTCCAATGAGGGTAAAATCGAATGCAATAAAGTTCTAATGGCTTACAATAAGTTTTAATGGATCTTCATTTGGTTTAATTTATTTTATAATTTTCGAGCAAAGGCATTGTTTTTACCCAAAGTCATGGTAATTGAAAATATAACTTCTGCTTACCGGAATAACTGTTTATTAATTTTGTTGGCACATAACACTACTTACAAATAAATACACACACACGACATAAAATCTTATGAACCTTCTTCAGATATCTTGTTTCTCGCCTCTCCCACACATGCATCCCTCCATTCTTCGATTCCATCTTTTTCCTGCTCAAAAGAAAAACCAGTTCCTTCATGCAGCAGCGCCCTCTCATGATCAAACCTGATCATGTCAGCACGCTAATTCTTTACAGCATATTTACAAAGGAAATTTTTTTTAGCGATGAGTCCAGACGCAATTTAAAATTATAATCATTTAATTATTATAAAAATTAATACCATTTTAATCAAGCATCAACGCTCATAAAATTTCTGGTTGATTGAAATATATTCCTTCTACTGGGAATGTTTGCTTTGCCATTCCGGATGGCCTTGAGTGTATGTGTGTGTGTTGCATATTTTAATTAAAATTCCTATTCGTTATTTACTGCTACTTCTTACTTTGCACATCTTCTGAATGTTTTTTATGCTTAATTTTCTGATATATTTGTACACTCACCATTATCCACTCATTTCGCTGAGTGTTTCATTACATTGTAGGACAATATATATATTTTAAGTTATTGTTATCTAGGCTCCAGCATTAAGCTTCGGATTGTTTAGAAAAAAAAATAAACATAAGGCCCTCAACTCTTCATTGACAAGTATAGGGTGTTTTTTTAGAGGTATAGAACTTTAAATTGCAATAAAACAACGATGTATTATTCGATTGACATGAATTTTTTTTATTCGAAAGATAATCTTGTGGCATTACATTTTAAATATGATTTCTGGCATAGGACTGCCACGGATGTAATCCAATCTGGACGTCCAATTTTCGATGACTTTTTCCAACATTTGTGGCCGTATATCGGCAATAACACGGCGAATGTTGTCTTTCAAATGGTCAAGCGTTTGTGGCTTATCCGCATAGACCAATGACTTTACATAGCCCCACAGAAAATAGTCAAGCGGTGTTAAATCACAAGATCTTGGAGGCCAATTCACAGGTCCAAAACGTGAAATTAGGCGGTCACCAAACGTGTCTTTCAATAAATCGATTGTGGCACGAGCTGTGTGACATGTTGCGCCGTCTTGTTGGAAACACAGGTCCTGGACATCATGATTGTTCAATTCAGGAATGAAAAAGTTAGTAATCATGGCTCTATACCGATCACCATTGACTGTAACGTTGTGGCCTTCATCGTTTTTGAAGAAGTACGGACCAATGATTCCACCAGCCCATAAAGCGCACCAAACAGTCAGTTTTTCTGGATGTAACGGTGTTTCGACATACAATTGTAGATTAGCTTCACTCCAAATGCGGCAGTTTCGTTTGTTGACGTAGCCATTCAACCAGAAGTGCGCTTCATCGCTTAACAAAATTCGCTTATGAAAATCGGGAACAACGGCAATCTCGTTTTGGGCCCATTCGACGAAACTACGCCTTGCTTGATCATATTTAAAATGTAATGCCACAAGATTATCTTTCGAATAAAAAAAATTCATGTCAATCGAATAATACATCGTTGTTTTATTGCAATTTAAAGTTCTATACCTCTAAAAAAAACACCCTATAATATACAAAAAAAATTAAGGCAATTCTTATTTAGGTCAACAAAGACAAATTTTATTTTAGTTACTTTTTATTAAGTAGTTTCAATTAATATAATTATGTATGTACACATATGACAGAATCACAATACTAAGTGACAAAATAGAGAAAGCGATTTTCCTTTCTATATAGGGTGTTAGACCATTTTTTGTTTGTTTGTTACTATTCCTTCTCAGTAATTAAATTTAATTATTCTAATAAAATAGTATAGTAAAAAAGAAATAACATTCTCAGAAATTAGGCCATCCCAGGTGGGAATCGAACCTACCACCTTTGCATTAGAAGTCTAACACGCAATCCATTGCGCTATAGGGACACAGCGAACAATTTTCCTTCTTATATATGCTGTTGGACTGTTATTTTTGTGTGTTACTATTTATTCATTTTTTAATTTAATTAATAAATTTATATTTGAAAAAACTGTATTATCATCAAGCGTCGTCCATTACAAGTTTTAAAAATGTATTTGAACTAGAATGGATGAATAGAAAGTATATTATTAACGATTGAAAATTTGAACAAGATATATAAAGAAACATATATGGGGAGAGAGTTAACTAATAGTTGGAATAGAAAAAAGGACTGGGCTTGAATTTCTGAAGCAAAAGTATATTTATCGTTTATGCCTCCCCCTCCTCGGAGTCAATTTCTGCAGAAACCATTTGTATAAGATCTCTACTCAACAAAATAGACATGCTTAACAAATTTCAAGTCTGTAGGTTTAATAGTTAAAAAAAAGGTAAAAAATATTCATAACAACCCCTTGGGAGTCTATTTTCACAAGACTTGTTCACCTAGGATTTCTACTCAACAACAACAAAAAAAAAGAGTGTGTGTGCTTATGACCACACGTTAGAAGTGATAGCTTCAAATTTTGTAATGTTATTTCAGGGGTAAGTTAGGTGAAAAAAAAAAAAACAAGGAGATGCTAGTATTGTCCTATAAAACTATTTATTCATACGTCTGTACTCATAACGTAATATTTTTGTGTGAAATATACAATCATATTTGGGAATTGTATTCTAAGAAGAAAACAATAGGTTTATGGTAGCTAGAATTGGTTATAAATCCTTTAGATTCAAAATTTTATTTAAATATCTATAAAAAAAAAACCTCCGACAAGCGTTGTTCCGTACTTCCTAGTGCTTCATTTGGATCATTTGACATAATTAAATTGAATTTTTATTTTAAAAAATCAACGAAAGGTTTTGATTTGTCTTTTGAAAACTCTATTTTAATATTTCCACTTAAAATCATACATAATTTGTTCAGAAGACCCGATCCGGCTTTGTGAATTTTGGTTGTAATTTAACAATATTGTGTGAATTCTATCCATGAATTAATTTAAGCAAAGGGACAGTAAGACAGGTAGTTGATTGGGAAGAGAGGAATCTTGGTCAAAACCTTTAAAAAGGGATTTAATCAGAAGATTTATATCACATAATCTCTGGCTTATACTAGCTCTTTTGTCATTGTAGGGGAGTTTTGTACAAATATATATCCGGTGCTGCTGCAAGGAAAGTCTTCTTAATTATATTTTGTTTTCTTGTATTTAAATTATTTAACGTAACTTTTTCTTAACACCTGTATAATTTTGTTATTTAAAATTTTTCTTTTTAGACTCAAAGTATATTTAAGTAATATGATTATTAGAACTATTTGTTCATTGCTATTCCAATTCGCTTACAAAAATAGACTTTTATGCTTAAGATCACTGCAACATTTCTAGTGATAATAATACTATTTACTTAGTTCTATAAAAATTTGTCCTTTTTCTACATTTTATGTTTAATTTTAGCGTAGGATTTCTTTTTCTCTCTAAGTCTACTTTTTAAAAAATACTACGTTTCATTTTCATACTTCATCTAGGATTAAAAAGAATCCCACATTCATTCCCCTAGAACAAGGTTGTCCAACCTGCGGCCCGGGGGCAACATGTGGCCCACCGTGAATAACTTTGCGGCCTGCGGGATTCTTTACAACTTTACAGAATTTGACTATTTTGTACAATATTTTTTTTTAAGTTTTTTTTTTTTTTTTTTTTTTTTTTTTGTAAAAAATAAATCCCATAACTGTTATTATTTTATCACGTTGCTTCAGTTACTCCCAATCTCTTTTTTTTTAAAAAAAAAAAAAGAAATTTATCAAACATAAAGCGTGTTCAAACTTACCGCACGAAAATCTGTAACATCAATTACGATACGCACATATACGTGCATTGAGATCGACTTGTAAAAACTGAGTGTAAGAGTCGAGAAACAGATATCTCACTAATTACATAAATTAAACATTATTTGATCATCGCATTGTTATTATTATACTATATATGTTTGTATACATGAAAAACAATGAAAACAATAATAATACATCAGTCTGCTTTAATTTTCACTCCAACAAATGTTTGTAATGGATCCAAATCTAATATAAAGATATATGTTTTTATATGCGGCCCGCGGGATTGGAAAGTTCTTCCAAAGTGGTCCACGAGGACAGTTGGGTTGGCCATTCCTGCCCTAGAAAGAGGTGAGGGGGGAGCCCCACTTAAGGCCGTATCACACGTACGTTTTTGGTACAATTTTTTCAATCAATTTTTCGTACTACTGAGGGAGAAGGGTTACCATAAACAAAACGAGATGCTCTGACGTCAGCCGCGCTCTATCTCCACATTGAAAAATTACTCGCCGATTTTTCTGCTTCGGAAAATGAACATCCAAAATTATTTCTTTTATTTCGCTTGCGCTTTTGTTGATGTGCGCAAACAGAAATTGAGCACCATCCAGTTTAAAAAATTATACGCTGTTAAAATATTATACACCATTAAAATATTTTACGGCATGTCTGATGTGTTAGACGAAAACGAAGCCGACATCTTGTTTATGACGTGGGGCACCGAAGAACCCCTTTTCCCAGAATTTCAAGCAATTTATTTGGAACAATTTTTTGAGCTCTCTAGCAAAAAGTTGTTTGAAAGCCGTTGCTATGGCAACTGAGAAAAAATTGCACGAATCAGTCGAAAAATTGCTTGAAACGTGTACGTGTGATACGGCCTTTAGAAGAAACTACCACACTTCTGAGTGGCGGGAGAAACGTCCCTCCTTTTCATTTTAGGGGTGTTTATGTCCGACTGAAGCCGAAAAATGCCGAAGGAGGGTTCAATTCCCGAGCGTGACGTTTATTCAAGTTCACTCTCAGGCAAATCGCGCCAATAGAAGTTATCACATAAAAAAAAAAACATGCTTGCAAATTTTAGATCTGCTGGTTTAATAGTTAGTTCTAATACGGAAATTTTTGTATTTAACGATTCCTCAGCCCCCTCCCCCCCTTGGGAGTCAATTTTCGAAAATCCCGCTTTTAGGGGATTTTTACTCAACAAAGGAAACATGACTGCCAAATTTTCAGTCTGTAGATCTAATAATTTCGGAGATCCCGTGATGAGAAAATAAGTGAGTCACTTTTCTCATACACATATAAACGTTTTATTTCCTATTGCGTTTCAGTTTTTGTTACAGTTCCAACAAAGTTCTGTCCTAAGAGCGCTTCCCACTTCCTCAGAGTGCTGAGGTAGATGGCTCTACACACTTTCTGGTGACGTTTTTTTTTAATATGTTACAAAAAAAAGTCATCATTTTATATGTCCGTCGTTATATGACGGATCTTTTCATTTTAAACTATGGAGAGCGATACATGAGTTGAAATCTTACTCACCAATTTTATATGTTTGGAGAAAATGGAAATAAATTTTTGAAATTTTGGAAATAAATTGTGTTTATACTTTTTTTGATGGGATTGTCACAAAAATAATTTAATATAATAGCTTTCCATTACCTCTTCCTTTTAAGTACCTATTTTTTGACAAATTGCATTACAAATGATTATAAATATTAAATCAGGGCATTCCCAGCGTATTTCTAGAAATTAAAATCACACGATGTATTTACTTAAACCTTCGAAATAACCAAAAGGATGGAAATTAATGAGTACAAAGTAGATGCTTACATCGATTTTACAGAATACCAAACTTAAAACGAAACGATATATTTATAAACTACAGATAAATAAATAAGTACTAGGTAATATTTTCTATAAGCCAATGAGAAATTGTCTCTTGTCCTTATAAAATAGAACTTTGTTTCGTAGTGATTTCATGAAAAATATATTTTCAAATACTTTTTTAAGTAAAAAAACTCACAAATAAAACATTAAAATAGACAAAAGAAACACCCCCTCCCCATAAACCAAAAAAGGTGCTTTCAAAATATAGAGAACAAAATATAATATTGGACAAACTTCCATTCTATATTTTTGACAATATCGGATGCACTTTATTTCGTTCAAATCGATACTCTAGTCTGGGTTTAAAAGGGAAAGTAAAATTTCCATAAGATTGTCATTACGTTTGCGAATTCAAAATGACCCGTAGACGGGAAGTTTAAGATTGCCATTGCCCATGTTCATGACCCAAACTCGGAATACATTTTCAAACAGTAAAACTGTATGCACTTCGTAAAACATGTACTCCTTCGTCATATTTCGCCTTTAAAATTTAAAAATATTTCATAAACTTTTTTTTTTTTTTTTTTTTTTTGCAAATTTACATTTAAACACAAAGTTATGCAAATTTAACATTACAGTGCAGGGGGACAAAGTACTGAAACGCTGTTCATAACACAGAAAAATGAATAAAATAATTTAGAAGCGGAAAGAAAATAAAATACGCTGTTTCCTGTGTGATAGTGATGTTAGACGTGTGATGTAGAACGTGTGTGTGTGATGTGGTTCCGGTCATTGTGGCGAACTAGCGGCCGGTATTGCTTTTGTCGAGTCGTGAGTTTGAGTCCTGGGAGAGCGGCGGTAGCCCAGTGGTCAAGGTATCGGACCATGGCAGGCATGCCATGAGTTCGATTCCAGTACCACTAAAGACCAGCTGTGTAGGGGAGCGATGCACGTTAAATCTGTCGAGAGCTCAAACGTCCTCCCGTTGGTGTGGTGTGGTAGTTAGGACAGAGGGTGCCAGCTCAGGTGTCGTCATCATCACTTGATAACGAGGTCAGGCTTCAAAATGACGAGGTCCGTCGCCGAAAGCCCTCGTGTAGATGAACAGTGCGACGTTAATATTCACTCATTCACAAAGATAAGAAGAAACGAAACATGGGATATATTTTCTGATTCAGAAGAAAGAGAATTTTTAAACACAAAAATATGCCAAAAGAATTAAAATTCGAAATTTTAAGAAAATTGATTGGTGAGAAAGTTGCCAATATTTTGATTTGTATTACTGATGACATCAAAGAGATTACGAGAAGATAAAAACATCAATTGTGGAAACGTACGAACCCTCTCCTTTTGTTTGCTTAGAGAATTTTAGAAAAGTAAACGGCTATCATACACACACACAAGGCATAAGTTTTCCTTGCTTTACATTGTATACTGCGTTATATAAGTTATATATACGGTACTTACGTATTATCGCAACGATATTGGTGACATTATATGGAAGGAGTACATGATTGCCAATTCAGCGTGTATGACATGTGGGAAATGAAGCCTGCTAAATTGGCGAGTTATCTTGAACGTTGGCATTGTTGCTACAGTACATATAAGTACCATATAAACATATATAAATATAGTTAACATGTAAATACTTTTTAATAATTAGACTAATTGACACTTAAATCGTATATACTCGTATATAAATATATAAGAATGCATAATTATTTAAATATTGACCTTTACAAAAAATGGATGAAATAAACAAATCCACTTATGAGTGGACATGAAAAAGAGAACTACTTTACGCCCGCATGCGCAAATGTCGTAAAAGAAAACGTAGTACATCCGAACAATTGAATTCTCTTGCTCAGAATAAAGCAGAAGTTTTTACTTCTATCGTGTGGTCATAAGCAAATCTCTCTCTCTTTTTTTAAAAAAAAAATAACTGGTGCTTCTTTGAATACGTTTTTTAATTCCCTCAATGAACAGAATTCATTTCTTCTCTGATTAGAATATAGCTATTTTTAATCATATTTAATATCCTATCATTATATATATAAATAAAGATTTAATTCTTTCTTTTTTGCTTTTTTAAAAATTTATTTTTAAGTTTTTCCCTCTTTTTTCTTCGCAGTCTATTGTTCTTGCTCGTTGTTTTGCTGATTCGGTTGTTTTTCTATGTTTTGTATCATAAGTTGTATCAGCATTTTTCGGGATTAGGTGATTACTTTTGTTCAAAATTCTTTGCTTACTGCAAAGAATTTTGTGATTGATACGTATCTACTGTAATGCGAACAAACTATGTAATTTCTGTTAAACATGCTCTGTTTTAACTTGTCTATAGACACCTGTAAAAAAAAAGTTTTTTCAGAATAAAGGCTGAGTGTGGAGATACCTGTTCCCTGATTTGTAGCTCTAAGTCCCTTTGGATCAGCTCGTTCCCCTTGGGCATTCCACTAAAACCCCTCGCGTTGTTTTTAAGTGCGACGTTAATAAAAAAAAAAAAAAAATCATTCAGAGCGAGAAA
Source organism: Trichonephila clavipes (assembly GCA_019973935.1). NCBI lineage: Eukaryota > Metazoa > Arthropoda > Arachnida > Araneae > Nephilidae > Trichonephila > Trichonephila clavipes. Next base: position 1,242,527 of record BMAU01019354.1, on the reverse strand, counting down.
TTCCTTTTAGAGTTTCTTCTTGGAAAAAGTATTCTGAATATGAATCCTATCCTTTAATACTGGCACTGATATGATATTCAATGGGTGTATTTATATTTTTATTGGCTAAAACTTTCAAAAAGAAAAAATACAGGGTGATTATAATTATCCACTTTCAAAAAACTGTAAAAAAAAGAACCATTTCTACGAATGACTTCAAATTTGAACTGAATATACTGATAAAAAAAGAGAAATGGTACGGTACAAGAAAAAAATTAAGTGTATCAACAGATGGCACTGTAAGCGGCCAAGCGAAAACGGATTCGGCTAAAAGTGACATTTTGAATCGAAGTATGACGACTTAGACATAAGTTGCACTTTAAACTATTAAGCTTTTTATGCTCAATGTGCATGATAGCTGCGATTTTTCGACGGGAAAAGAGGACTTTCTAGTCAATCAACAGTTGTGGCAGTGTCAGGGAAAAGCCAATCCATTAAGGCAAGATAGTACCCCTTTGGATGGAAAAATTGATTTTTAATCGTCTGTGAGCCAAAAACCGCATAAAAAGCAATAATGAAAAAGCCTGTTACCTATTGTTAGATACTTAAAACATGTTCAATATGCTGCCCCCCATTTTCTGACGCAAGTTGAAACTGAAACAAAAGAGCGAAGTGTCTTAGAGGTTCCATTGCGAATGTGTTTCAAAATCTGTGCCATCAAGTTAGTTAACTTTACAATCGGACCACTGAATACAACATTTTTAAGATGGCTCCACAGTCAGAAGTCATAAGGATTGAGGTTCGGAGATCTTGGTAGCCAGGTTGTTGGAAAAGGACAGGGGATCATTCTATTTTTGCCAAAATGTCTCTTGAAGAGTTGCATTACTGGTTTGCAATTTGCGAAGGAGCGCCATCTATTGATAAACCTTTCTCCTTTTCTCCAAGTGCATTCAGTTCAAATTTGAGGTCATTCTGACCAGTGGTTTTTTTTTTTTTTTTTGCAGCATTTTGAAAGTGAGACTTTAATTATACTTGTTTTGTATTTTGGATGTAATAAATATGCATTCTGTATTTATCGTATGTAATGCGCAACACACAAATGCAACGGCACTCGTGCATATTTTAAGAGAAATCTCTTTCCCACTACGAGGAGAAGCATTAATCAGAGGAAGAAAATGGATTCTGTCCTCTTTCGATACATATGCAGTAGATGTTTGACGAGAATTCTCGTGTACCTTAATTGATCAAGCGGTCGTTTATCATAACAAAAAATGCGATATTCACTGGCTTCGGTTGACAGATTCATCGATCGTTCATTTTAGCCAGAAAGAAATTATCACAAATATATCCTCTGTACCCAGAAATCGACCCTATTTTGCGTGACACTGACGTCCGAAATGGACATTTCTATGTTAAGTTGAATAAAGGAACATTTTTCTAACGAAGGGAATCGTTTCTAACAACTTTCCTAAATGAACTTAGTAAATGTTGGCGAGTTCTTTGAAAGTGAATCTCTCACGGATCGTTGAATGCAATGGAATAAATAGCCCATTTAGAGTAAAAATCAAGATAAAATAAATTATGATTTTCATTAAAATCTATGTTTAACCGGCAAAAAAAAACGAAAGGAAACAAAATTTAGAAGAGAAATTAAAACAGAAAGTGTTAGTAGATTTAATATCAGGAAGGAATATGTGAAGTGAGGGAAGTTTTAAGACTCTTTGAGGCACTGGATTAAAACAAATCTTAAGATTTTTTGAGGCCCTCAGCTCCTATGCAAAAGTAGGCTCGGCTCTACTTGAGATCTTTCAAAGCAGCCAGTATATAGCATGCATTGTCAAATACTCGTTCAAGCGATTATTTGAAACAAATAAATGTGCACGATTCACAATCTCAAAAACCTAAGCGCAAACCGGCTTGACCGATAACCTACATTTCGACTAAATGAGTTGAATGGTTGTTTATGTCATTAGGCCTAGGCATAGACAACGGTCATCGAATAATAAAAGAATCTTACCACTTTTGCCAGTTGACATGCAGTTGGAAATTCTCTGTTTTTCGGAGAATATGTACGGGGATAGTATTTCACCATTGAAATTATCCGGAGCATGATCTTATTAAGTCGAGAAAGAAACGAGGCCCCTACCGAGGGAGAGGGCCTAAGCCCAGGCCCAGTTGTTCCATGCCGTAAGACGCCCCTGTGTAAAATATAAATAAGAAAACTAATCGTTTCAAGACATTTAACGTCGACACTAAATAAAATCATTCTTATTTCTTCATCCATAAAGATGGTTAATTCCTCCTTCTGAAAATTATCATTATACTTTCGTGAGAACTTGCAGCCTCTCTTGGTTGGGCAGCAAGATGAAATCTCATCTTCTCCCGCGCCACTTTTGTTCTAATCCTACTTAAATAAAAAAAATGGCCGCGGTGGTCTAGTGACCATGGTCACGAACTCATAGCCGACATGCCGCGGGTTCGAGTCCTGGTGCCTCTGAAGACACATAATGAAGAGCGGACCAATGCACGTTATATCTGTCGAGGCTCTAAGTCCTCCAGTTGGTGTGGAAATTTGGAGAAGGGTTGCCAGCTCAGGTAGCGTCTTCGTCACTTGACTTGACATTTCTAGCGGTTTGAGACAGTCGAATGGTCATAGTCACGGTCACGAACTTGTGGTCAGTGTTGTCTAGTCGTAGGTTCGAGTCCGGGTAACACTGAACATGAAGAGTCAAGAGGGGTCAACGCGCTATAAATCTATCATGGCTTGATATCCTCACGTTAGCGAAGTGAGGAAATTTAGAACGAGTTGTGTGAGAGATCGGGTGTTATCCTTGTCACTTGACCGTGGCTCAAAATTACTAGTTCTGTCACCAATACCCATCATATTGCTTCGAAAATCGATGCTAACAAACAATAAAATAGTTTGGATCCTAGCAGAAGCTTATCGCTTTGTTGATCCAAAAAATATACAAAGTGTAAAAAAAAAAAAACCCACAGTACTATACTGCGTGTTACTACGCATGCTCATTAACCCAACAGGTATATTTCAACAAAATCGGGATTCGAATCGACGACTCAACTCAAATGTTGTCACCTCGATATATTGTACATCGGCATATATATTGCATCTGAGGCCTTAACAATTTTAAGTACCTAATTATAAGCCTATATTCTTTCCACAAAGAATCTCTCTATAGCAGGGGCACTCAATCTTTTTTACTGCTAGGCCGTATACATATGTCAGCTATTTCACGCGGGTCGCATAGATATGTTAATAGTTTCACGCGGGCCGCAACATGACGATAAATGCTTTAAGACCAAGATAACATTGGAAATTTAAAATGTGGAAAATTGATCAAAATATTATAACTCTTGTTTTACTTTTTTAATTATTATTTTTTTTCACTAACACTTAATTAGAAGCATTTCAGAAACCCTCCTTCCCAATTTCTGCATCAGTAAACGGTTTCATATGGCAACCAATAATATAACAAACTTCATAAAATGTCTTTGTTACCACTGTGATATTACCACTGACAAAATACTTTGTTGCTGTTACAAAGATTATTCAAGAAAACCTATTTATCACCTCTCGAAAGAGATCTTCGAGGAAAAGTGCTATTGAATGATTCTTGTTTATTGGTATTTTTTAAATACAACGCTTTCGTGACAAATCAAACAATTACTGATCCATGTTTGTTTTCACTACCAAATATTCAACCTCCCAATTGTCTTGAAACGCTATATTTTCTACGATTATTTTTCGCTTGCAAGATATGAAAAATAGTTAAAAATTAGTTCCACTCATAAAATGGTCGCTACTGCACTGTTGTCTGTTATCACTAACCGTAACCGTTGCATATAGAAAAAGAATATCAATTCGTACCCGTACGGCAGCGACAGCAAAAAGTAAAATTGATTTATTTGATTTCTTGATAAAGAATTTCCCACCAAATTTTTAATGCAAGGTTCTTAAATAAGCAAATTTCTGAAAGAGAGCAATGAGCATGACCGGACCACTTAACCCTTTATCTACCGACGGTACTTATAAGTACCACTCACTTTAAAATTACATAGAATAACAATTTTTACGAATACTCTGACGATACTGCGCAGGAATATTCTTTTAAATCCACTCTTCCAAGATATAGGGCTACACGGGTTCTTTTAGCGGAGAAGGCGAATAGTTTTATAGCAGAAGTTGAATTTTCAGCTGACGGCGGTTTCAGCGGACTACGAAGATTGCCATTTTTGTTCCGAAAAAATAGTCAATGTCAAAAGGTGTCTTATTTTTTTTTTGTATGTTAACGAAGATCATAGGTAACGATTTGACTATTTATTTTAAGTGAAGAGTATACAGAGTTAATTTTACAGTTAAATATATTTAATTAATTAATTAGCTCTAATGGATTAGATTCCCCAAAGTGGAGTATTTTGTTTATGCATATCCCTTAATTTTCAAAGTAGTGATTCAAAGAAAAATATTGCACGAAAAAAACTGCAGTAAATCATTTAGCGGTAGATAAAGGGTTAAAAAGGCTCGGTTGAGTACCGCTGATCTATACCATATATTTTCATGAAAATATGTATGAAAAAAGATGAAATTCCTAAAAAATAAACACAAGTAATATAAGGATTTCAAATGAATGACACACTCGTGCTCTCTGCTTGAGGAAAAGAAATGGAAAAAAAGATCACAAAGTACGAATATAGGACACACACACAACAATTGTTACTGATATATTGACCTTATTCATCCAGAATCTCAAAGGCCTGAAAAATACAAAGAACACCACTGGTTATTTGTATTACTAAATATAAATTTCGAAAAATCCGCCTCAAAATTTGCAACCCTCAGTTTTCTTGAGATTTATTGTTTCAAGAAAGCAGTCGCTTTTCAATGCAATCGTTTCTTATCAAGGTTAAAAAAAGTTTCGAGAAACAGAACTTCCTAAACTATTGTTATCTTTCACCGGACTTGCAGAAAGAAAGGCGTTAGCTTCAGATATGTTGCAGAAACGATCGCAGAATAATTATGTGGTTTTCTATATTCCCTTCCTTACTTTGTACACACAGATAAACAAAATTTTGCACCTGACAGAGAATCAAATGTAACAGACGTCAGCTTATTTCATTAACAACATCTGAATAACGTAATGATCCGTAAAGTGTGTATATGTATGTATACAATAATTATTACAAAGGCTGAACCATATTAAACAGAAAATATTTTCGCTAGATTTTGATGATGAAAGATAAAGTTGAAATTTCAAAATGGATACTTAACATCTCAAGTAGTAAATTCTAGCTAAGGACTGAATAATGGGATTAAACTAGCTTTCTGAACATGTCCGCCTCTTTTTAATTTCTTTATATTACCGGATATCTGCGTAAAATGAAGAAAAATGCGCAGCAAAAACATACACAAACACTATACATACATAATAACACTACCCATGGACGTAGGGCTGTTTTTAACCTCTTTGGCACCCTAGGAACTTCAAATTGTTACACCCTCTCAACTATTTCCAGATCATCTCCCGCCTTCAGTTCTTACATTGTCAGTTTTGGTTGAGGAGGGATTTTCCCGTAACTCTCTTACTCTTTTCCTTTTGTTTTTGGAGTCTCCATTATCCATAACCTATGGACCTGCGTGTCTTGGACTGATAACCGTAAGGAAAGGATAGTGGCATGATTTGACCACTCTTATTTATTTCTTATCTTACGGTATCAGGGACCACCCACCTTTTTGTAAATTAGTATAGTAAATCAATCAAATCGTTTGTAATTACAGTATAGAGTGAGTATACATTATTGTAAGAACTTTTTCAACTTGTTAATTATCATATTTTTCATAGCTTATCGCTTTACTATCTTTTACTTTTGGATATTCTTATGCTTTGTTATTATTACTCTCATTGTAATTGTACAAGAAAGGTTTTCTTCGAGCTTTGATCATTGCAAAATCACTAATAACATCATTGTAAAGTTCTATGGTAATATTTTGAGTGCATAGCAACATCAAACTGTCTTTTCAAACTTTTCTTTTTCCATATGGTAGATCTCATTTCAGTCTTTACTCTCTTAAGAACAGAAAAGCTTCTCTCGTGATTCGCTAGGCGGTGGTACGTTCGCTATAATTTAATTTTCCCCGTTTTTCGCCATCCAAATTTTTGCGCCCTAAGCGGAAAAGCGGCCCTGCATGGACGAAGTCACTGGGGAGTATGTCATCAATAATAGAGTGTTTCGGCGATATAAATTGTATCTTAGTTCATAATCTACCAGCAACGTCCTTTCCACCATAGCAATGTAGGAAACATCTCTTTCGTTCATTAAAAGTTAGATTTTCATCTGATGATGCCTTGTAAAAATGGGAGATGGAAATAATAATGAAAAAAGCTACGAGAGAAGAAAATGAAAATAAATAACTTCTCCGAAAACTTTTCAACTGAAAGTGATCCAAAAATGATGAAATTTAGGCCACCTTACTCGAGGAATCAAAGAGGCTGTAGAAATATGGCAAGGGAGATAATTCGGAGAAAAATACGACCGCATATTTTTTTCTCCGAATGCGAACAACTGAAACATCCGAATTATCTTGATCTATCCAGCAATGTTTTACTTCTGCTTCTCTTCGATGGAGTTCCACCCGTTGGTGTGGTGTGGAAGTAAGGAGAGGGCTCGGTCCAGTAAGGTCCAGCTCGGGTGTCGTCCTTGTCGACTATGGTTCAAAATTATGAGGTCCGTCGCCAAAAGTTCTTGAGTAGCAAAATAGTGAGACGTTAATATTCACTCACTCCATGGAGTTCCTGTACATTTTAGACGAATATAGAAATGGTTAAATGACGAACTATATACGCTCGATTGGTAAAAGCATAAAGAAAATACAATTTTCAATCAACAATACAACGGCTTCGTAACTAATGTATTCGTCTCTCTCGCAAACTGAGCCCTCCTCCTCGCAAAGATTTTCCAACGGCATAGAAATAATAATTAAACATGGTGTCATCGAAATAAAAAAAAATAATGTCGAGTGAGTGAGTGTTTATTAACGTCGAGCTAGAATGTTACACTTTGAAGGCCAAATCAGAACTCTTTGAGATTCCACTTGATGTTATCTTTATCTAATGTCAAATAGCGAGACTCAAACTTCAATTTTCAGTTTGAAAAATATCTCAACAGATGTTTATAATAAACAAATTTTTGGATATAGTGTCCATAAAATTCAGAAAAACATTAAAAAACGCGTTCTTATTTCCTCATTTTAACGTATTTGGTTAAAAATCTACGGCAGAAATAGGCACTATGACGATCGCGATCGACCGGTGGACCACCAAGACATTTGGGGGTGACCGCCTGAAGAGTAGCTGTTGAAAATTACATACCGACATTTTTAAGATTGTCGGACAGTACGCAGACTAAGTCTTCCATTAACTATAACTACGAGAATTAATTTAAATGAAAATGTTTTATTTTTTAATGTATTTTGACACATTGTATGTATACAATTGTATGCATCATCTGATATTATTGTGTTTGTAAAGAGTGTTTTTTTTTCCAAGTATAGAAGTTTAAGTTGGCATTACTTTCCAAGATGGCGACCGATTTAACAGCTGTCAAGTGATTTATTCTCAGTTTGTGGTTTGGCAATTCATCAAAACGATCATCAAGCAAGGCGTAGATTCGTCAAATGGACCCAAAACGAGATTGCCGTGGTTCCCGATTTTCATAAGCGAATTTTGTTTAGCGATGAAGCGCACTTCTGGTTGAATGGCTACGTCAACAAACAAAACTGCCGCATTTGGAGTGAAGCTAATCCACAAGTGTATGTCGAAACACCGTTACATCCAGAAAAACTGACTGTTTGGTGCGCTTTATGGGCTGGTGGAATCATTGGTCCGTACTTCAAAAACGATGAAGGCCACAACGTTACAGTCAATGGTGATCGGTATAGAGCCATGATTGCTAACTTTTTCATTCCTGAATTGAACAATCATGATGTCCATGAGCTGTGGTTCCAACAAGACGGCGCAACATGTCACACAGCTCGTGCCACAATCGATTTATTGAAAAACACGTTGGGTGACCGCCTAATTTCACGTTTTGGACCTGTGAATTGGCCTCCAAGATCTTGTGATTTAACACCGCTAGACTATTTTCTGTGGGGCTATGTAAAGTCATTGGTCTATGCGGATAAGCCACAAACGCTTGACCATTTGGAAGACAATATTCGCCGTGTTATTGCCGATATACGGCCACAAATGTTGGAAAATGTCATCGAAAATTGGACGTCCAGATTGGACTACATCCAAGCCAGCCGTGGCAGTCCTATGCCAGAAATCGTATTTAAAATGTAATGCCACAAGATTATCTTTCGAATAAAAAAAAATTCATGTCAATCGAATAATACATCGTTGTTTTATTCCAATTTAAAGTTCTATACCTCTAAAAAAACACCCTTTACCCTAAGTTTTGAATCAAACTCGGAATCTTAAAAGTGTAAGCTTATTTTATTGCAGTTATGTAGATAAGTACATATTCCGTATTTATTAAGTTATAATGGATATTGTAGACCTAGTTCACCACACCTACGACAGTGGGTAAACTGCAACACCTTGAAAAAATTGGAAATAGCCCGTTCCCTGGAAAAGTTTGCCCACCCTTGACCTAAGGTATTAAAATTTTAGAGATGAAACAAAACAGCATATAGGGCAAAAAAAATTAATTTAAATAGAAATGAAAGTTATATATCATTAAAAACTTGCAGGCTTTCTATAGGGTAGCGATCCCAGAAGCTAATATTAATATGTTAGGGCATTTTTCTATTTGAAAACTTTTCACGAGTTCGAGCTAAAATTCATATTCACGTTTATTCGAGCGGAATTCAATCAAACTTCGTTTAAAATGCAATAACAGCATTGCATTAATTTCTTGATTGGTTGTTTATTAACCTTACACTCTGACGCAGTACGAAAGACCGCGTAATTGTGAACCACTGTCAAGTGACGAAGAAGGCATCTGAGGTGGTATCCAAATCTCCAGACTTATACATTAGCTAATAAGTGACGACAGCACTTAAATCCACGGTTAATTTTTTTGGCGAACGGAATCGGTCGCCAAGCCACTTAATTTAGCGATATGTGTTTCTGGCGAACGGAATCGATAGCCAAGCTACATAATTTAAAGACAGGTGTTCCGAGAATTTATAAATTGTAATTTTGCAAGAAAAATAAACAAATATTAATGTGAAATTAAAAATATATATATATCTATATAAAACTGTTAATAATGCATTAAAATTGTACTGTTTTTTTAAGTAAAAGGAAAGAAAAGATTTCATTTTGTTATGTGATAGTAAATACAAATCCGAAAATGCCGCCAAAATCAATCAAATCAAAAACGGGGGCTGTTTGTTTAACGTATCATCATGTGATTGTGAAGTCAGATGAATCGAATCCATTGTGTAAGGAAGAGGGTAATTTTATTTTAAAACCAAAATGTCTTTAATGAACAGACTTTATTTGATTGACTCAAAACTGAACTCGCACTTAAAAGCAACTAAATGCTGTACAGAGTGAGAACAACAGATAACGAACTGGAACTCATATTATCAGGCTGGTCTTCCCATATCCTAAGTTACAAAATGTTACTTAAGAAGAAGAAAAAAAGATAAATGAGCAAACGCTACTTCCGTGGAAGATAAGAAGAAACAATATTTACAGTTACTTGCTTTCCAGCAAGTCCTTAAAATTATCCTCTGGGAAAAAAAAGTCTGAAATAAACTATGACAAATTATACGCAATTCTAGATTGCGTATCCCAAAAAGCTGTTGATTGACAAAAGGTCAACTCAAAGCTACACTTTCGATTTTTTCGAACACATCGAACGATCGAACTTCGAACAACAACAACAACAAAAAAGTGCGAAAATATTTACTTCTTTTCACAGCAATACTTCAACAAACAGTTCGATATCTTTTAGAAATTACACAAAGACGACAAACAGCACAAAGTAACTTGTTGTCCATGCATAAAATGATTGGTCGCAAGTTACTGAAAATCAAAAATAGTTGTTTTTCCAAAGAAATTTTTAAAAATGAAAATCACGTATAAAAAATTTTAATCTAGACATATTGATTTTCGGAAACATTTGTTATGTAACTGTCTTTCTCTTCATGTGGATCCATTAACGATGAAATCTAAACGTTTACTTTAAGGGGTGAGTTTTACAAACAATAAGCAAACAAAAAGGCAACAATTTATTGATTTCGATGTTTTGTGTACTTGATGTGTTTCCATTCAAAATTTTCCCACAACATGTTTCTTCAATAAAAATATTTCGTGTGACACCAATAGCCTTCAGAAATCATTCACTTTTTAAAAAGGAAAATATTATTTCCTAATAAGAACAATGAAAACACAGGATGTCCTCCATTCACAACTAGCTTCTATTCAAACAAATTGTAGTCTGGTTTATATTCCTCAGCAATAATTTACGTTCAAACGGGATGCATAAATTATATAGATAACACAAAAAATCACACACAATCTATGTTCGCATAATTATTGTACATAATATAAAAGATGCATATGTACTGTATCCGTACGCGTTTTGAAATCTACTTAAATATAATTATTATCCAATATGTGTACATATTACTTGCAAAATGCATATTGTACTCAGTCGTATCTCCATGAACTTTTTTACCCTTCTCACTATAATTAGCATTCTTATTTATTTTTCGTAGTCGTAAATTGAAAGGGAAGTGGACTTTGAACCCTGTATAACCTACTATAATAAAACAACTAAAAATATCAATGAAAAAAACTTTTTTTAGCGGCTTTATTGATCCTAACACAACCAATTTAACGTATATCAACGAATTTCATGATAGATATGTCGGAAGGAAGGTTCATTCTGCGTACCTTCCGTTCCGAACGAATGCAAGTACTTAACCGATCACGTCAAAACAATCGTCTTCGCGTGATGCTGGTACTAGTTCATATAGATATCCCACCGCCGCATACTCCCCTACCAGTGTTTCGGCGAATAGGCGAACGACCGATACCATATTCGTGGCGAGCATGTAAGCAGTTGCGTCACTTGTGTGAGACGACTTTGAGAAGTAACGGCTTATTTGCGTCAATGTTTGATGGTTTGGTTGCTTTTGTGGTGGATAGATGGCGCCACGACTGCGGCGCGCGCGAAGATTGCGGCTCATATCACGGCCAGGGTCACCAATGTTGGAAGGGAGGTTCGTTCTGGGTACCTTCCGTTCCGAACGAATGCAAGTACTTAACCGATCACGCCAAAACGATTGTCTTCGCATGATGTTGGTACTAGTTCATATAGATATCACACCGCCGCAGATATATACAGCCTCTGACAATAAATTTCGGTGAATAGTCCTGTAACATTAATGTAGATGAAATATTAACGAAAGTAGCCTTACTGCCCTTCGAAATAGTCCCCTCCTATAACTATGCACCGCTGAAATTTGCTATACATGCCCTGGAAACTTTGCAAGAGGTCTTCTTTTGGGATGGAATTTAGAAGCATCATCGCGTTTCGTTGGATATCAGGAATATCGTCGAATCTCTTTCCATTTAAAGCGAGTTTGAGCCATGGTAATAGGAAAAAATCTGAAGGATTAAAATCTGGAAAGTATGATGGATGTTTAGTTTGCGCCACCCCCTTTTTGATCAGGAACTGTTCGATGATATTGGCTGTGTGAGGGCGAGCATTATCGTGAACAAAAAACCATGTACCTCGTTGTTCCTGGGGTCGTATCCTGCGTAGACGTTTCATGAAACGGGTCAAAATTGCAATGTACCTTGCAGCATTCATCGTCCAGCTATCATGCACACAGCTAATCGACGATCTTTCGTGATTACGTTCTCAATGTTTTCGTCACTGAAGGAAGTCACCGGTCTTTCGCTAAGGGTTTTGTCAGAAGCACTTTCCCGACCTTCTCGAAAACGTGCGAACCACTCGTACACACACTTCATGAATCATCGAATCATCATAAACACATACCAGTATCACATAAGTTTCTTTCGGTGTCTTGTCAAGCTTAAAACAAAACTTTAAATTTAGTCTTTTGTTCGTTCATTTTCCTGTTTTCAGTTAAGAACCAACGCACTGAACAAGCACTTTTTAAAAAAAGTCTTACACGAACACAAACGACGCTCAAGTGAACAACAGTGGGGGCAGATGGTCAACACCTGCCGCTACGCATGTACAGCGTTTTGTTTCGCCAGTGTTGCCAGATCGGACGTTCTGACTTCATTCACCGAACTTTATTGTCAGCGAATGTATATACACCCAAATCTTTTTTACATGATTTATTCCCAGTTTCGTTTGGCAATTCATCAAAACGATCAGCAAGCAAGGCGTAGATTCGTCGAATGGGCCCAAAACGAGATTGCCGTGGTTCCCGATTTTCATAAGCGAATTTTGTTTAGCGATGAAGCGCACTTCTGGTTGAATGGCTACGGCAACAAACAAAACGGCCGCATTTGGAGTGAAGCTAATCCACAAGTGTATGCCGAAACACCGTTACATCCCGAAAAACTGACTGTTTGGCGCGCTTTATGGGCTGGCGGACCACTTCTTCAAAAACGATGAAGGCCACAACGTTACAGTCAATGGTGATCGGTATAGAGCCATGATTACTAACTTTTTCATTCCTGAATTGAACAATCATGATGTCCAGGAGCTGTGGTTCCAACAAGACGGCGCAACATGTCACACAGCTCGTGCCACAATCGATTTATTGAAAGACACGTTTGGTGACCGCCTAATTTCACGTTTTGGACCTGGGAATTGGCCTCCAAGATCTTGTGATTTAACACCGCTAGACTATTTTCTGTGGGGCTATGTAAAGTCATTGGTCTATGCGGATAAGCCACAAACGCTTGACCATTTGGAAGACAACATTCGCCGTGTTATTGCCGATATACGGCCACAAATGTTGGAAAAAGTCATCGAAAATTGGACGTCCAGATTGGACTACATCCGAGCCAGCCGTGGCAGTCCTATGCCAGAAATCATATTTAAAATGTAATGCCACAAGATTATCTTTCGAATACAAAAAAATTAATGTCAATCGAATTATACATCGTTGTTTTATTGCAATTTAAAGTTCTATACCTCTAAAAAAACACCCTTTATATACCGTGTATAAAAAAAGAATTTGGTGTATATACAAAACTGTAGATTTTAAAAACATTTTTTTCTTAAAGGGTACAATTTTCAAGCCCTAATTCCACCTAGAGTATTAATTAAGGCTATTATTCACTAAACACACACACAGAGCAGGATCTCTAAATCATCATGTGGTGTGGTGGGAAAATCAAGCGCGTACGAGATATCCACTCAGATGTCGACCTTGTAGGCTTCCTCCCACAATTCAAAATCATGATTATTATCATCAACTGAATTTCTTGCAATTCTAGATAGATTTTAAATCGAAATTTGAAAATCTATAGAATTAAGTAACAACAAAATGATAATTTAATATAGTCCGTCCATATATTACTCTAGAAGCAGGAAATATGACTAGAATAAAGTTAACATAGGCATACGAATTTAAGAAATCTATACATTAACTATTCCCACCCACCCTAAAAAAAAAGCATTTTCTGGTGAGAGTAATATTAATAATAATTAATGTAATGATTAACAAATTATATCATTAAATTGAAAAGTTTAAAAGAAATCAATTTATTTCACGATTTATTCAAATTACGCTTGCTAAAAACTGAGGGTAAAATTTATTGAATCACACTGTTTTATTAATGAAATTTTTGTTTCATATTTTTAAATTAGCAAGGGAAAGAAGTATGCATCAGTCTTAGTTCACCTTTAAGTAGGTTGTGATTTTTTTTTCTTTCTTCCCATACTGTTTCACAACTACTGAGGATACAAATACAGTCGGACTTCTTTAGAACGAAGTCGCTAAACCCCGAAAAAAAGTACGTTATATGGAAATTTCGTTATATAGAGGTTCACATCTTTCAATATACTTTATAAACCTTATAAAACAAATTTTAAATTCATAAACACTATATATTAAAAACAGTAATTATTTTTAAGTAAATAAACACTTTTTTGCAAATTAATATCTGTTTATTTAAAAAATCTTACTCATCAAAAAAGGAAGAAAAACTGCAAGGAAAACAAGGAAAAAGAATATCGAGGAACATACTGTATTTTCAACATTTTGAAAAAAAATTTATATTAAAACTATCTGATAACCCCCGTTCTTAGCACGGGTAAATTGAAAAATTAAACAATGCAGATTGAAGGATAAAGACGTTTTTAATGAGTTAATTTCACGTGAATTGCAAATTAAATAAAACATAAAAAGCTCTTTGTATATCTCAGCTGAACATAAAAAAAACATCTTTGTTAAATTTTTAGTCTGTAGATCAAATATAGCTGATAAAAGGGATTTTTATTTATTTATAACTCCCCGTAACTCTCTTGTCAGTCGATTTTTGAAAACACCTTCCTAAGCTGATCTCTGCTCAGCAAAAGTAACACATTGTTACACATTTTGTATAATGAACGTTTACAATAGAGTAAATAATTTATTTCTGGAAGTTTAATACGTTAATATTACTTTCTGTTGCATTTATTTTATGTTAAAATCTTGCCATCACCTCCCCCTTCGAAATGTAGTTTTATAATGAAATAAAAAATAGTGATTACACTGATCAAAGGAATAAATTAAAAGTGAGCGCACACTGAGGCATGTCGTATACAAAACAAATAGTGAAAGTTTTGCTTCACACAAAAAAGATAGATATATTCTGTTGCGGGCTTTTTTGCAGATTTATTCCCCTACTTTTTTGACAATTATCGTTATATTTTGGAAACTTCACACAATATCCTTATAAATTGTAGCCTACTTGTTATTCTGTTGTATAAGCTATATTACTGTAAAGTGTTTCATTAAAATCCATTCAGTTGTTTTTTCCGTGAAAGAGTAACAAACATCCATACAAACTTTCACGTTTATAACATTTGTTTGGATTAATGAATTTTGAGGACATTTTCACATTTAAAGCATGCAAGTAACTTTAAACATACATTATTTTCTAACTAGAAATTTATGTTTGACTTTTCCAAGGATTAGTTCAAGGGCACGGGGAAACCAGACAACTCCACTGAGGGTGAAAAGAATATATAAGCTGTTTCTAGTGAACTGGACAATGGGGGTTAAAGTTTGCCCGAATGAAACCACCAGAATTCTATTGTTCTCGGCGAGTTAGGCATCAAAGTGCAAGATTTATGACAACCATAAAATGAGTTAAAGAAAGAATAACACTCGAAATGTGACCAGAAATACTTTAAAAATAGGGGGAAAAAAATTGAATCACAAGAGAAAAAGTTCGTTATATAGAAAAAGCACTTCGCTATTGGGAGGTTATTTTACGAAGAAAATCGTGATATGTTCTTGGCTCCAGGAAAAAGTTTGCTATGTAGAAAAATTCGTAATATAGAGGTTCGACTGTATATGAGCGTAAGTAACATAAAAACATCGCTACAGTGAAACATTAATTAAAAACTGAAAAGAAGCCAAAACTTGCATCAGTATAAAAGGGTTGCCCAAATGAAAAGTGAACAAGTTAAAAAAAAAGAAAACATTCTATTGGAAATTAAAAGAAATCATTCTGGGAGTTGTACCCCAGGTCCCATCGTTTCGGCAACAGATCTATGTCTTCACTCTAGAACAGGGATACTCAACTTGCGGGCCGCACGTGGCCCACCGAGATTTTCTTATGGCACATAGCATTAAAAAATTCAATTGTTTAAGACCAATGTAATAAAAATTTAGTGGGAAATTCCATCAATAAAGTAATCAAATCTACCCATTTTGCTTTCGATGTAGTACGGGAACAAATTGCAAGCTTTTTTTTTTTTGTCTATTTGCAACTATGTAACAGGTAGTAATGACAAACAACACTTAAGTTGCGAACTGAACTGGAGTAGTGACTATTTTATGGGGGAAATTGTGTTTAAATTTTTATAACAAGTAATACTGATTTCAGTCTGGAACTCAATCAAAACTTCTTTCTGCTGTCCTTCTGCGCTTGATTAATTAATATTTGAAATAAAAACAAGTAATATAAAAAAATTAAGCCAATTTCTACTTAGATCAACAAAGTAAAATTTTATTTTAGCTACTTTTTTATTAAATAGTTAAAATTAATAAAAGTATGTATATATATATATATGATAGAATCACAACATTAAGTGATAATTAATTTTTATTCATTATCATTAAAGTATCGTATTCTCATCTAAAACAATCGTGTCTATAAAATTTCAGTTCAACTGAATGCTTTAAAACGTGAGAAAAAAACATTTTCAAGTTTTGACACAAGTCGCCAAAAACGATGCCAACGTGGCTGTATTTGTAATTCTTTAAATAATTAGTTTTAATCAATTAATTTTTATTAATTATAATTAAATTACTTTGTCATCCAAAATAATCATGTATATAAAATTTCAGTTCAATTGTGCGTTTTAAAATATATTTTATTAATGATTGAAAATTTCACCAAGATAAATAAATAAAGAGTGTGAGCTAATAGTAGGAATTGAATAAGAGAGAGGCTTTATCCAAAAAAAATATATATATCAAATGGTGTGGCAGAGCTTTGTTTGAATGACTGTGGGCCATGGGTGGAAGGGAACCGTATCTAGCTCCAACCCCCATAGCTCAGTAAAAAATAATTAAAACAGGGGGAGTTTTAATGTGGGTTTGATACAGATTAATATAGCATTAAAAATCAAAAAATGAATTAATATTTTGATAAAGTTCCCACATTTTAAGAGACAAATATTGCTCTGGTTTTATGTTTTTTCCATAAATCCACATGATGTGGCCCGCGTGAAATATGTACCATATGTATGCAACCCGGCGGGAAAAAAAGGTTGAGTTCCCCTGCTCTAGAAAGAACGTGGCTGATTCTTCAGGAAGTCCTGCCCAGGATCCTTCACTTCATCGTCCAAATGGAAACGTAACACTTTATTCAGTGAACTAAAGGCCAATAAGTCACAGGGTGACAAATCCGGACTGTAAGGTGGGTGTTCTAACATTTCGCAACATACTTTTTTAAGTTGCCTTTGTGTCAAGAGAGACGTGTGGGTGGGCATTTTCATGGAGATTCGGTATCATTTGCTGCCCTTCTCGAAAACTTTTACACCAACTGTAGCAAGACGTTCGACGTAAACAGTGCTCGCAATAGCCACTGCCACTACTCATCGATACATTTCCGCATTAAACTCACCTCCTGCAAACAGAAACCGTACTACCGCTCGTTGTTCCGATCTGGACGCATCCCTATATGGCATGACTTGACTTTCGATTAATTTTTTTTCTACCCCTAACACTAATTTCCTCTACCTCTACCACTGTTAAACATCGTATGCGGTGTACACTTCCTAAAATCCATCGTGTCCCTGTTTGGTGGCTCTGCTATAACTGCACTCATTCTTTCAGTTGGGCAACCTTTGTAGTTCCCCAGATTTCAAGATGTATTGTATTGAACTGAAATTTCGATCTAATATTGGGTGCAACGAAAAAAATCTGTCCTCGGAAAAGATACAAAAAACACTTTAAATGAAAAATCAGAAATCATAAAGGAGTTACAAAAATTTGAGATCGGTATCCTTTTACACGTGTACCCTAAACATGAAGAGTAATATAGTCTAAATATCAAATCAGATAGCACCTACTTATTCTGAAAAATGTTTTTTAATAGAGAAGACTGTTTTATAAGCTACTTCATGCACACTTTTAAAATTGAAACTGCTGGTTTTTTGCAGAATACGATTTTTAATTTCTTGTAAATTGTCTAAAAAATTTAATTCTGTGGAAGCTCTTCATAAAAAAGGACACTATTCCACATACACTCAGGAACATTGAAATAGCGACCCAAGAAGAAAGCATCGGATTGAAATGAAATTTAATACACATAATGACACAGATGAGAGATTCACTTGATCTCAAAAACAAGACAATTAAACGAATACAGGGTGAGCAACGACATAAATACTGGGCAACTTCAATAGCGCGTTGGACCCCTCCAGCTGCAATACATGCCGCCACACGGTCCGGCATTGAAATGATTAGACACCTGATGTTGCCCTGAGGCAGATGGGCCAACAAATCTTGAACAGCCAACTCTAAATCATGTACAGAGTGACACGATGAAATCTGCCGTTTTAGCTGATCCCACATGTGCTCTACAGGGGACAAATCGGGGGAGCGGGCCGGCCATGGAAGAGTCTAAAAATGACGTAGGAAGTCTTGAGCAACTCTTGTTGTATGCGGACGAACATTATCTTCCTGGAAAATTGCCCCTGGGAGACCATTTAGGAAAGGTCCTACATGGGGTCGAAGAATATCATCAACGTAACGTTGGCTCGTTAAGGTTCCACGAATCACAATTAAAGTGGACCGGCTATCATAGGCTCTGGCCCACCATACCATTACACCAGCTGTGCGGGCAGTGTGACGTAGAACAGTGTGGAGGGAATTGTACCGCTAACCAGGGCAACTCCACACCCGTACGCGGTTATCTGTATCCCAAAACAAACCGGGATTCATCACTAAACACAGTCTTTTGCCAATCTGTGACATTCCATATTGATCTGGCTTGGCACCACTGTAGACACAGTTGCCGATGTTCCGGTGTTAAAGGGAGTGCATGGAAAGGGCGCTTGGATTTAAGATTTGCTTCTGCAAGTTGTCTGGAAATTGTTTGTGGAACAATTGTTACGCCTACGTCTGCTCGTATCGTTGAACGAGTCACTGTGGGGTCCACAAGTGCTTGCCGCACGATCCTCTCTCCTCGTGGTCTTCCTGGTCGCTCCAGACCCGGTTTTCCGTGCGTGGGTACCTTCTCGTGTCCACTGCTCCCAACAATTTCTAACGGCGCACTCCGAACGATCCACGTGGCCAGCAACACGGCGCATCGACCAGCCTGCAGTTTTCATCCCGATGATCAGGCCTCTCTTAAACTCGCTTAACTGTGATAAATGTCTTCTAGCGCGTTTACCTGGCATGTTTCGCTTACCAAAGTCTTCCTACAATCGGCGGGTAATCGTCACGTTTATGAATCTTCGAATTTGCACTGGCTTATAAAGCACCCTCTTCTTGATTGTAGCGCCACCTCGGCGTGTATGAGCATGCGTATTGGCACAAAACTTGGATCATTTGCATATCACATTACGCTGTACTTACTTGCAAAGTTTCGCGATTGTACTTGGCTTCCTTCTTGGGTCGCTATTTTCAATGTTCCTGAGTGTACATGCGTTTATTGTTCAATTTCTTGAATAAATATATATTAGTATTTAATCCCTTTTAATTAATCTTTTATATTTTAATTGGAAATTCACATTATATATTTTACATACATTAATACACTGGCCTCAAAAAGTTAAGGTACAACCGCGTTTTTGTGTCTAATTTGCAAATGAATGAATGTAGAAACAAAAAATTTAGAGGATATGTGTATTAAATAGTTTTTTATTGAATGCGTCATAGAAATTTGTATAAGTGTATTGCAAAAACGATTTATAACAAAAAAAGCAATCTCTGCGGAAAAGTCCATTCTTGGAGAAAACAGCACATCACAGTGTTATGTGGTAAAATGGCATAAAAACAATACAAAAATGGGTTCTAATAAGGAATGTGTCCACCCCTAACTTCAATGCATTGGTGGCATCGATTTCCCATGCTGTTTATTAAGTTGTCGGACACCGGAATAGGAAGCGAAGACCAGACTCTATAACTGTGTCTTTCAACAGTGTTGGATTGATGGTATCTAGTGCGCTGTTCCCTCCAGATCAGTAGACGCCCTGAATCACTCTCCATTGTAAATCTGGACTCGTCTGTGAACAGCACAGAAGTCCATTGTTGCTGCGTCCAAGAAACATGTTCTCTTGCCCAGCATAAGCGGTTCCTTCGCTGTCGTCCGTTGAGGGGAACGCACACAACTGGTCTTCTTGCATACAGACCTGCATTGTGAAGACTATTTCGCACCGTAGTAGCGGAGATTCTTCTTCCTGATGCTTGAAAGTGGTCTGCAACGAGCTGCGGCACAGTAGTGGTTCTTCTCCTTCGTGCCGAAAGAGCTAGAAAACGGTCTTCTGCAGGTGTTGTAGCTCGTGGTCGGCCTGGAACAGGTCTTCTGGACACAGAATCTTCGGATTGGTATTGATCCCAAAGTCGCTGAACAACACTACGAGACACATTGAGACGTCTAGCAGCATCAGCCTGCGACAATCCCATTTCCATCCATCCAACTGCCCGCCACCTTAACGAATTGGGTAAACGACGTCTCTGAGACATTTTCTAAACTCTATTGACTATTGTCACCGAAACTGCCAACAACTGTTGAAAATCAACACAACTTACACACAAAAGTACGAAAGCTTGATATTTGCATATTTTTCTCTCACTCATAAATATACGTTCTTTTCTATAAAATAAAAGTGGTAGCAATCGTTTTTGCATTAATGTTTTTAAAGTTCGTTATTATCATTCATGTAAACTATGCATTTTATTGTTACTGCCATTTTTTTTATGGTGAGCTTCGAAAAACATGTTGTACCTTAACTTTTTGAGGCCAGTGTATATTTAGAAAAATACACCACCAATCAATAAATTTTGATAAAGTAAAATAATTACACAGTACATGGTTAAAGATGAAAAGAATACGAAAAATAAACAAACCCCAAAAGAAAAGTCCGCTATAATTTTATAACGCTTCAGAAAAATTCCCATTGAAAATAAAACAGTTTTTTTAAAAAATATGAAATTTTTTGTAACTTTTATTTTGAAACGAAAATGCTCAGTAGATTCGTTTATATTAGGGGTTCTTAAGCTTTTCGGGATGGCGATTCCATTTTTTTGTTGAAAAATTAATTTTGTGCGACCCCATAAGCATTGCGCAGCGTTTACACACGCTTGGATACTTCTATATGTGTTTTTTTTTTGTAGTATATTACTGTGTTGAAATAATAAACTGAGGCGCAACAGCCCATGAGGATCAAAGCTTACTGTACCTATCTCAGTTTACGAGACCTTAGGCGCTGGAGTGCATGTGCAGATGTTTCGGTCAAGTGCTCAGTCTGACGTGAAACCTCTAGTGCTCAGTTCCCAAGCAAGCTTGATACTTATTTATCGACCCACGGAAAGGATGAAAGGCTGAGTCGACCATGCACAGCCCCGGATTTGAACCCTGAACCTGTGGCGTGGAAGCGCGATACACTGCCATTCAGCCACTGGGCTTCGCGAAGTAATAAACACCTGTAATAAATTTTTGCTTTGAAAATAATGATAAAGAAATTTCAATTCTCAAAATTGAAAAATATTATATAATGTAATTACACGATAAATTACACATAAACAAAAATTTGTTTAAGAATAGTCCTTTAGAGTTCAATTTTGAGATCCTCACCTTTCATTAACAACGGTATAAACAAGAATCAATGGGAAGGATGTGCTTGATTATTGTTAATTATGTTATTAAATATTGGAATAATAGTCGACACCGCCGGACAAAGTACTTCCACAATATTCTTTAGATTAAATCGATACTCCAATACGAATCTAAATAAACAATTATCGGCTTTCATAATAGGAATTTAAATAAACAATTAAATTATTAAGAGCGAATAAGTTATTTTATGTAAAAAAATATATCGAAAATTCTAAAATTTTTGGAGACCCCCATTTGGGGTAGTGGCCTCTAGTTTAAAACACTGGTTTAAACAATATTCTACTGCAAAAAGAGATTTATTTCTTTTCCTTTGAAAATCTTACAAATTTAAGTGGGGGTGGGGGATAAAACTGCAAAATGAAAGAAATTTTTATTTATTTAACCTCAAAGATTTTTTTCTATGCAATACATTGAAAAAAAATTGTGAGTATGCCAATTTAAAGCTATTAAAAGAATCACAATAAGAACTTTCGAAATTGTATTAATGACGAGAGAGAATAGGGAAAAACCAACGCACACACACACATGTACATTTTTTTTCTCTTCCATTTTACATTATCAGGATATTAAAGAGAAAATATAATTAGATGTAGCAAAATTGTTTTGAATGCGCAGGAGAATCATAAGTTCTGTTGGAAAACTAACAGTTTAATATATATATATGACTTTGATTTTAAATGAAATGGACTAAATTAATGTGACGCCATAGTCATATAACTCAGTCACGTGTTTTCAGCCAATCAGTTAATGAATTAATACGACGTCATAATTATATTATAAATATAATCACGCGTTTCCAGCCAATTAGTTCATTTGTTTCACTATTGCCAACTTTTGCTTTTTGCAGAAACTTTCTTTTAAAAAGTAGATATTTGTCAACGATATAATAATGTGCACATTGTTAAACAAAATACACTTAATTTAAAAGTATTCGTATATTGTATTTTTTTTTAATTTTGAAAACTGTTTGAAGAATTTTAACACGTGAACTCTTTACCCACAATCATCAAATTTTAAATGTTATCTAAACTTTGAAAGCTGAACAATTAGTATGTCAATTTTTAATCAATGGGGAACACGTCATTGCCGTTATCATGTGACCATCATGAATTTAGTCCATTAGTTCATGTGCTTCACGGTTGCCAACTTTCGCTTTTTGCAGAAACTTTCTTTTAAAAAGTACATATTTGTCAACGATATAATAAAATGCACATAGTTAAGCAAAATGCATTTAAAAGTATATTCGTATAAGTTTTTTTTTTTTTTTAAAAATGAAAACTGTTGGGCGAATTTTAACACGTGAACTTCGTGATGATTGGGTTCACTAACACGTGAACCCAATCATCAAATTTTAAATGTTATCTAAACTTTATAAGTTGAACAAATAGTATGTCAATTTTTAATCAATGGGAAACACGTGATTACCTTTATCATGTGACCATCATGAATTTAGTCGATTGCATATTGCGTAAAAGATGTATAACATATTTCCAATATTACATGTTTAAGTAAATGTCACGCGAGTTTAACACAACTTTCATAAGAATGTTAGAAATATATGCGATAAGCTCACTGAAACTGCCTCTACAAAAGAACACTGGGCGAAAAAAGTTACACTTTTCTTGCAGAAAACCTTGTTTTTGAATGTCAGATCGGTTTAAATATCTATCAAAAACTGTAAAAGCTATAAAAACCCAACAACACACATGCCTGTATTCTTGAAAATAAGTTCCAATCTTATTTTTAACTTAATATTTAAATTTTCCCTTCGCGCCTTCTGCCAAATTCTTAAGAATTTTTATTTCATGCATGGTTACTTGTTTCGCACAGTAGCAATGGCCTAACGGAGTATATTAGGGTCTCCCTGCAAAGTCAGGTTTGGCTTTTAATATTTTATAAACTGGTTAAACACGTACTTGGCGTCAGTCAGGCTTTAGGCCCCCTGGAATCGAGTCCCCCCCCGCGATATGGGATGTACGTTACGTCACTGCACAATAGTTTCTGTACCCCCCCTCCTGAAACCAACTTTATTTCCAGTTTCAAATAGGAGGTGAGCGTTTCTTAAAATGTTTTCCTGTTCTAAGAGAAAACATTTTTTTGTAGATATTTTATAGTTCCGATAAATTAAAGTTGTACGTTCCGTAAGCCATAATGTTCAGCCAGTAAACAATTTAAAGATATGTGATCCATCAATTACAATTTTTATTTAAATAACTTCCTCAATTACACTAGAATGTGAATACAGTGAAGCACACAAGGGGGTGGGGGTCTTAGGGGTCCAGACCCCCACCCACAAAGGCCCTAGATTTTTTTTTCCGATTGATTATAATTCTAAGTACTCGTATATAGTACGCAAAATTTTATTAGTATTTGTTATTAATGATTAATTTTATTAATTAAAGCTAATTATTTATTCAATAAGTAGTTCTTTACTGTTTTTTGTTCCCGAAAATCGACAAAATCAAAAGGAGCATTGTACAAGAATGGTGAGCTTTCTACCCTGGACTACCTCCTTGAAAAATTCCTATGTGCACAACTATGTGAATATAATTTGATGTGCATGTCTTACATCTGCAATAATTTTACTTGCTTCTATATTCCAGTGGTTTAAATGCCACGAGTCAAGTGGTCGTCATATTGTTTTTGTTGAGTTGTGGGTTCGAATCCTGGTCCATTTCAGACCCGTTGTGTAAACGCATTGACGCACATTAAATCTGTCGATGCTGAAAGTCCTCGAATTAACGTGGTGTAGAAATTTGATTTTCATCCCATCAGTGGGTCAATAAATGAGTACCAAGCTTGATTGGGAACTTAACACTGGGGGTTTCGCGTCAGACTGACCACCTGACTGGAACATCTGCTCATGCACCTCAGGGCTCAAGGTAGCGTATACTGAGTTGGGCTGTAGCACCGCTGAGTTAAGTTATACTTTTCTATAATCTGGAATAAATGTTTAGAATCCAGGTTCAAATTAGCAACCTCTGCGAAGCATCAATTCAAAAAATTAATAAAGAAATTCAAAAACTGGCATCAAACCCAGTTTTTGTAATTTTATTTCGAGAATTAATTATTATACTTAAAGCATATGAAACACATACATGTTTTCATTAGCTTATCACCTTTGAAAGAAATGGAAGGGCAATAAAAGAACATCGGGAGAGAAACACATTAAAAGAAAAAAAAATTATGTATCTTTTCGATCAATTATCTCATACAAAAAAAAAAAGGCCTGCCGTTCATTAAAATGTACATCACAAAAATAAAACAAAGCTATATTTTTAGTGTTTATAGCAACGTCGCGCGTAAAATCCACTTCCACCATTTAAAAAATAGCAGAGGATACTGTGTTATTTCAGAATGCTTTTATTATTTGTTTCAAGCTGTCGGGTGATGGGTAACTGACGGACTGCAGGCTTGCCAGGTGACATGCTTGCAGAACTTAGTATAATTACAAATGTATGAAAACGAAAAAATGAATAACTGATTTTCAGAATAAACCAAAACGAGAAAAGCATTCCATGACATTCCAGTCGTAAAAACGAAACATTGCACAAACAAAAGAATTGATCAACCACATAAAAATCCTTGTTCATCATAGCATGGATTAATTTCACATCTTTTTAAAGACTTTCATCACTGTACCCAAATTAGATTCATTTTTTTTATTTGCCTTTTTTATGATAATGAAAATATGGTAGTGAAGATCATAAAAATTTTCTTTTTTGCTATAAAATAGAGAAGAAACTCAAACCTTTGCGTCAATCAAACAGAATGATATCCCAACACTCAAATTGGTTCATGACGTTATAACTATGTGTCCGCTTATTTACCCCCGAGTTTTAAATTTGAAAAACATTCCATAAATACGCCATTTTTCACTTTCACATATGAAACAAAAATTCCATTTACCATTACATTATCGGAGACAAAAGATATTTTACAAACACAAAATAATATAATTTTAATGCGAACTGAATCATTAGTCTCAGAAAATGTGTGCAGTGAGAATGAATTCAGTATTAATGTACTGAGGTGTTTCTTCATCTGACAAAAAATGTTCGAAATTAAATTCCATTTTCTTTACTCGGTCGAAAAACTTAAAATATCGTTTGGTGGATGACTTGAGTACCCAGCTCTTTCGAGCTACAACCTCATATCAGTAGGTATTTGAGTGACTGTACATGATTGACTTTTGCCCTTTGTTAAAAAAAATAATAAAATGAGAATAACGTTTCATACATATGTATAATATATCAATAAATTAACGTAATTTCATGAGAATATCTCAACCTGTCATCATCATATAATGTTTCTAAATTTTGAAGCAGCATGACCCTTTATCGGACTGCATCGTCAAAATTTGGAAACATTCAATAAAATAAATACGCGTATATTTATATTGATTTATAAAAATTACACCTAATTTAGCTTTTAAGAATAGTAGGTAAAAAAGAAAAGAGTTTGCAGGGGGGATGGTCAAATAACAATAAACAATACACTATTACAATGTTCCAAATAATTTCAAGTACTTTTTTTTAAAAGATTTAAGATTTTGACAATTTAATGAAAAATAGCGAACATCTCAACAGACAAATTTAAGGGGTGCCAAGATTGCGAAGCCGTAAGATACGATTGGTAACTGCAACAATTGATTAGTAGCGTCATCTGGTGATAGAAATGGAAACAACACATTATTCATCACCAAAATTTACAAAGAAAAGGGGGGAGGTGCAATTCACCCATCTTCCCTTTGTTAAAAAAGATAAAAAGAAAGAAAAGAGTTTCTGTTCATGAATATTCTTTTGAAATAAAATTTTTAAAAAACCCAAATTAGAATCTATAACATTAACCTTTTTATTTATAAAAAGAAAGCTATGTTTATCAAATACACTTCATGGAATATTACCAAAAAATGTTTGGAAGATGAGAAAAAACTATACCTATACAGCAGGCATTCATATAAAATTAAAAGAAAAACTATTTATCATATTTTTGGAGCTCTTATTCCTCAGGAGTTTTAATCTCCAGTACTGCTTAACACTAAAACAAGAATGCAATCTATGCCTCTAAACAAGTATCTTAAAAAAATTCTTCACAATTTCTGATATTTGAAACTCAGGGGAAATTATCGTTAAGAATAGATTTAAATAAAAATATTTTAAATAATTTTATAGAATAAAATTTTATGTTTACAAAGATAATTTCTATTGATTTATATTGATTATTTATAATTCATTCAATTAACACAAAAAAAAGCATAATTCTCCTGGAAAAAATTATTTGTTGACTAATTAATTACGATTTCTTAAACTATTGTGTTATGAAAGTACAACTAGAGTTTCTGATCACTTTTTTCTTTTATCTTAAATAATAATTTTTTATAATAATTATACCAACAAAAAAAAAAAAAAAATAAAAAAATCTCAAAATATAAAAAAAAAAAGAAATGTTATATACAACTAACACTTCTTAATTCTCAGATAAAAAAAATAACTTAGATTAATGATGGTTTCTTTTTAATTAATACTCTCATTAATGGTTATTCTAGAAAGAGCAATCAGAGACAGAGTTTCTGCAGAAGTTTTTGAAAAAATAATATCTGATATAAAAAGTTTGATGATTTAGATATTATGATAAATGCTTACTTTTTTCCCAAAAACATCTATAACCTTTTTAATCGAAAAAATAGTGATAAATCCTTTACATATATAATATTTTTAGTATACTCTTTAGTTTGAATTTTTGATAATATATGCTAAAAAAATTTACGTAGTTTCTAACTTTACCTCCAATAATTTATTAAAACAAAATTCAACCATACAATATTTCAATCATTTCCAAAACTATGGATTCTATTTATTAGGAAGTTTGCTCCAGGCAAGTTTTACCTGTAGCCCCCTACCCTCTCATGCCTTTTGGATTAAAAGGTAGTATTCTATGACAAATCATTTCTTCTCTGTATGTATCTACAATTCAATACAGGCAGACAATTTTCATTCCAGACTGGATAAAGCTATGCATTTTCTATAAATAAAGAGGCCTTTCTTTTCAATTTCAATAGTAATTCTTTTTCTAACTACATTTTTTTAATAAATTATTGGTTTAAATACTGATCATCTTGGAAAATATGTATTATGTGTTCTTCACAAATATTTACTTTTTATTATATAAATTATCTTTTACATACTTTTCAATAATTCTGATTTTGTTCAGAATAATATGTTACAAATTTGGCATATAATGTATTATCAAGTAAAGATTAATAAGAATTTTACTTTAATTACTTTTACTAAAAATATGTGCTGCATTTCCATTGCAAAATATGCATCATTCACAGCAATACAGTTTTGAAATAAATTAGAAATAACATATGATTGATACCAAGCATAGTGATTAACAGTTATTAAGATGATATATTCTCAAGAGAGAAAAATCTATCATAGATGAAATATTTATCAGACATACAGAAGATTATTGGATTTCAAATTACAGAAATAATTTCTGCTGAATGGTATAAATACTTGTCTCATATTAAATGAAATAAAACAGATTTTATCATATTTTTTCTCTCCAAATTCAAATCCTTATAGAGCAAATTACATACTTTTTAAGATATCAAACATTTTTTACACTTCATAATCTTTCAATAAATCATGTTTCATTCATTAATGATTTAAAACTGAATGAAATATATCTTTCAACCACATAAAAAGTTACAATCTAAAACTGTTTTTAAAAAAGAAATCTGTAACTAAATTATTTGCACTCATTATTAAAAATAGATGAATAATAAAAAAAAAAACCTGAAAGATATAAAAATAAAATTATAAATTCATGAATACTTCTATTTCAGAGCAACTTAAAGTATTTCTCTTAAAATGCTTGAAGTTATTTTTCTCAACTATCAAATTTAACAGAAAATTAATTCAAACTTTTCAATTTTTTTCAGTTATATTTTACCATTGAATAAAAGTTCAAGAATGTTTTGTTTATTCTGTTTTGAACAGTCTTTGATTTCCCCTCCCAGAAAATTTACAATTCATATATATTACACATTGTATTTTAAAATTAAGATCTGTATTAATTTAGTTAAGATTTTGAAAATCTAAGAATACAAATAAATGCTATACATTAGCAAATTTTTCATCTAAAAAAACAATATATTAATCAAGAACATATATACAATATATATGGTGATAGGGTTCACTCCTAGGAGAGCCCACATATTTGTAGGAAATGCACCAGATACTAATCATTTAAGTATTATTTATTTAAATGTTAATATGCTTCATTAAAAATAACTTAAAACTTCTTTTTTATTTTTTTACATTGTTTTTTTTTTACTATTTTAGAACTTTGATTCGAAATTCGAAGAGCACTAGTGATTGGTATAAAGAAAATGATAAGAGAATAATTTATTTACACATATATAAAAAAAATATTTGAAAAAAAATATTATTTCAAACATAGTTTGTAACTTAACAAAATAAGAAAGAAATGACAAACAAAAAAAATCAGTCAAAATTGCTTTTATTTCATTATTAAAATATGCATAAAAAGAACAAGCAAAACATGCATTAAAAAAAAACAAAATTGGAAAGAAAAATACATATTAGCTACAAAAAAAAAGAAAGAATTTGAAAAACTATTTCCCTATTAACTGAATCATCACTTAGTATGTAGTTTTATCAATTCATAAAAGACCAAAAATATTAACTTATAAATTGAGTTGAAACTCAAAAAAGTTTAATAAAAATTATATTTTATGTCCAAGCAAAATTTTGAGCAGTATTAATAAAGACTGTTTGGTTTTTGTAAATAAGAACAAAGTACTTATACAAAGTACAATTATTCTCACAGGTGCAGATAATTTTTTAAGTAGTCATTCAAGTATTTTGCTGTTTTTTCTGAGCTTTGTAATTTATCACTAAATACAAAACTTAAAGAAAAAATTAGAAGAAATGAAGCATATTTATCAAAAATTAACTGATTCTCTAAATTAAAAAACATTAATTCTATAGAAGCCATAAAAAAATTTTTATATAATAAATACAAATAAAATTCTGCTGTTTTAATATAAGTGTACTTTTTGCAAAAGCAAGAACTTGCTCAGATTATACTTAAAAAATAAAAAGAATTACTAAATTTTTAAATTCGGCTAATAAAAAAATCCAATGTACCAATTATTATATTTATAGTTTCAAGACACAAAATTCTCCTAGATTATATTAGTAATTTAGATAAAAAGTGTAAAACGGTTTTTTTCATAGGAAGGTAAGGAAGTAGGTGTATTTTCAATTTCTTGCTATTTTATGAATTATACGTACCAATTCAGCTTTCTTGCCACTATTCTTAATGCCTCTTCTTCGCAGTTCATGACGTAGGTCATCTTTAGACATTGCTTTGTAATCGCGAATAACGTATTTCTGTTTTGATTTACTTGGTTTCGCAGTAGACACGTTCATTTTGGGACGAGCGCTTGTGCTTTCCATTGTATTTAAAACTACAAAATGTGCAGTGCAACTCGAATGCGTTTCACTTTAAAAGTAGAGATTAAATGTTGGTATTATTTACACTGATTCTTTACTAGGTTTAAATATGATCTTGGGTGTTCAATAATTATCGATTTGTTTTCCAAATTAACTTTCTTCATTTCAAGATAGCACTATTCTTAAAACCAATTATCCGTCCACTGTAAAAAGTTTATATCATAACGATGGCCGAAGCCAAACATGAAAAAGATCAATAGATTTAGCTTTGAAAAGTTCATTAATTTTCAAAATGTAAACAAAATTAAAACTCATTACTTTGACAGGACGCCAAGAATTGAACGCAATTTTTTTATTTGTGAATGCATGATGCCAGGTACAGCAAACATTTAAAATTATAATGGCTGAAAAAAAGTAGTAATAAAAAGGAAAAATAGTTATTCTGGTAATTACTTGACATTTTTTATACACAAAGAATTTAAGTAGTTTTCATCTAGTTTAATTCACTAAAGGAAAGGTTATTTCTCTAAAGCGCAAAGAAGGAATTTTCAACATGTAGATTCTGCACTTTAAATGGACCAATAGATGACGGGTATTGCAATGCAACAGCCAATCAACAAGGTCAAAATAACAGCTTGGGCTAGCTTTTAATTTATGTAAAGAGTTATTTACTATTGAAGGTATATAAAAATCTAATAAAACACTAGCATTGGTACGTATATATATATAGGGAAAAATTGAAACTATAAAAAAAATTCCATATTTTATATTAATATTTTCAGAAAACATAAAATTGCAAACAGGAAATAATATATACTTTTTAAAATTATTTATAAAATATATATGGAATATTTTTATAGTGATTTCCCAATATATATGTATTTTTTAAGTACTGGCTTTAATTAGAATGTATTAAATCAATGGGAAAATAAATTTGTACTTTTTTTTTAGAATCAGGTTGTATGATACTCAGATGGCATACCTTCTAGGCTGCTCCGAATCTAGCAAAGATAAAAAGTGCTAGAATTAAAAAAATATATAAATATCACTGAGAGAGAATTTGGGAGAATATATAGATGAAAATAGTTATTATGAGATACGTATGGGAAACTAATGAATGCCCCCTTATTATGATCAAAAATTGATTGAACTTTGAGATAAGCTGATTATCTTGTTCAATTAATTTATTCTAAAAAAAAATTTTTTTTTTTCAAAATAGAGTGTATATGGATAAATTTTTTTAGATCATTATACAGAACTAAGTTCTTGACATATAATATGATATCAGTAGTTATACTTAATAATTTATTTAGGATTTCGTGGCCAGAGGCGGCGTAAGGCGTGGGCGGTTTGGGCTACTGCCTACGGCCTCGTGGTGCATAGGGCCTCACGCCTCAAAACCGGAAAGAAGTTAAACGAAAAGTAAGGAAAACTCAAAAGTGCACGCCACAGGGTTTTTTTTTATAATTAATAAATTAGAAAATTCTCAATTCTATCTGTTTTTTGCCATACGATATCGAAAAATTGATACATCAACTTTTTTCAACCGGTGCATGAAAGCATATGAATAAATTATTCAAGTTTTCCGTTTCTTTTATTAAAAATTTCACAAACTTTGTCGTTTCTGCTCATATTTAGTCTGGCAACATTCGCTGGAGTTAAGCTGCAATCGCGGGGAATCCCTGGTCAGAGACGGGGCATAGCTCGGGATTTTCCATCTTTAGAAAGCCAATTAAATTATCACATGCAGATGCAGTCTCGCTTCATGTTGTTGTTGTTGTTGTGACTAATGCCACCTGCTGACGAAGTCAGATCGAGGTCCGCGAAATTCATCGCGGCTGAGGGCTAGAATTTTTACACCTGTCGTTCGCATTAGCTTTGAGCACCATACAGGTGACAGTACGATTTTGCTCGGTTCTACCCCAATTTAGAGGGAGAAAACCCTGGGGTTGGGTGGAAGCATCCCACCCCTCTTGCCCTTCCACCAACCACATGAGAGAACTTGCGGCTCGATAGCTATTTAGAGTACCCCCATGCCGCAAAGGCACTATACATTTGCAAACATCCATGTCTTCTCCGGGATTCAAACCCAGTACCTACGGCACCGCAGTCAGCGACGCTATCGCTTCATTTTTCTGTATCATGTTATAAATTTTAAAATTATTTGATGTGAGAATAAATAATAGTGGTACTAGGCATTTTTCATAATTTATCAATTATATCAGGCTTAGGCACTAAGAGAGATAGAGATAAAGGTATAAAATGGGAATCTAGTGCAGAGAAAAATGAAAAAGAAAAGCGGAAATAGTTGTATCCAACCAGGTATAAAGTTCAGGCAGTAGCGCACACAGGAATTTTTCAAGGGGGGTGCCCAGGATTTAAAGTCCACCATTCTTATATCATGCTCCTTTTGATTTTGTCGATTTTCGGGAACAAAAAACGGTAAAAAATTAATTATTGAATAAATAATTAGAATTCATTAATGAAATTAATCATTAATAAAAAATACTTAATTAAATTTTACGCATTATATACTTAGAATTATAATCAATTTGAAAGAAAAATAAGGCCTTGGGGGGTCCGGACCCCTAGGACAACCCCCTTGTGTGCGCCACTGAGTTCAGGTATGATGAAATTTCTCAGTCAGACTGAATCTGGCAGTACAGAATCAAATTAATCAGTTTCTTCGACTTCTCAATAACATTTATCTGTATCTGAGTCTCCTTTGAATTTGGAAGTTACTCCAGATGTACCGACTATTGATATTGAACGATGAAATAGAAAAAAAGTTTGCCAAGCTTGCCGATTAAAAGCTTGCCAATCATAATCTGACACTGAGATTTCTGTGCTCACGTTGAGTAACATAAGTCACAACCAAGAAGAAGAGATTGAGATTAGTTCTTCGCCTGTGAACAGAGATGCCAGTGACGTAGTGAAACGCACACATTTTCCAGTTTTGACCCGGGATTGTGTACTTTTCCCATGACAGATGCTCCCTGGTCATGATGCTATAGTTCAAAGCGGTCCCACACAGCAGTTAAATAACAGTGTTGAATATTATCATAAAGATGATGATCATAGACACTTTTCCAAAATTTTCATTTCTCAAGAAAACTAAATAATAATAAAACTCACACACACAACGTCGTCGTTGGTTGGTTTATTCAAGTTCTAAGTACAAAGTTTTCTGTTTTCCATGTAGACTGTTTGGCAATTCACAAACACTTAAATGGTACAGGAAGGGTGCTGGGATTGGACACACTTAAGTAGTATTTTACACAGACATGAGAATACTAAAGAACATATGGCTTACATGTTTCAATGGATAACATTAGAGAAGGGAGTAAATCACGGGAAAACATTAGATTGAGAAAGCGAAAGGTGAATTCTTGAATCTCAAAAATATTAGTACAATTTGTTTGAGAGATTAATTGATATCATAAATTTCTTAGTCTATCATAATCTGGCGTTTAGAGGTTACATAGAATATCTCAAAACAACGAAAACGCTAAGAATTCTGGAAACTTCATATAGACTTTCTTAATTGATATTTTTAAATATGATACTACGTTACGTGAACACATAAATCACATTAATAAGAAACAACTTGCACATCATTATCTAAGCAACAATATTTAAAATGAATTGATCACAAGTATGTCAAAAACAGTTACCAGCAAAGTGATTGGTAAGATAAAAGATGCAAAATATTATTCTTTTTTACTCGACAGCACTAGAGCACGTAGTAAAATTTAACAATGTTGGTCATCTTAAGATATTGTTTTACATCAACTGGAAGTATAGAAGAAAACTTGATCGCGCGCGGATTTCTTGCTGTCACTGAAACGATTGGAGAATATTTTACCAATGCGATACTGAGAGAGTTAGAAAAAAAAGGCTGATATTCAGAACTATCATGGACAAGAATACGACAATGGTGCAAATATGGTAGGCATAAATAGTGGAGTTAAAACTCGAATATTAAATAGAAATCCCTGTGCATTTTTCACACCTTTCAGTTGCCATAGCTGGAATCTGTTATTGATGGACGCAGCTAATTCACCAGTGGTAACAGAAACATTTTTTTGGTTTATTCAGAATTTTTTTTATTTTTTAAGTTCTAGCAAACGCTGAAAAATTAACAAAGATAGATTAAAGCTTACTATTAAGCCTTTATCAGACACAAGGTAATAAAGCAGAATCGAGGCGGTGAATTCCGCATTTATTACAATTTGATGATGTTTTTGAATTCATAAAATCTTAACGTACCAAAAGGAACAATCCAACACACTCAGTGATTGGGATTCCCTTTTAAATGAAATTTTCAGTTTGGATTTTATAGAACCTTTACATATATGGTATGAGTTATTAACGCTTGTCTATACCATAAGCAAATTACAGCAATCTGTACAAGCCAATTTATGCATTACTCTTGAACATTTGTGTACATTTGTAGCTGGATCAAAGAGTATCGATAAACTAGATTCGGAAAATGCTTGTCTGACGCTCGTAAGTTTATTGAGAAAAGCAGTTATGAATTGCCAAAAGATTTTAAAAATAAAAGGGTAGCCAAAAGGAAAAGAATGTTTGATTATAAAGGTGGCGATAAACCTAGAGTATCTCAAAAGCCGGTATGAAACTAACTTTTTAATACCATCATTAATTCTGTGATTAGCAATATAGATTAAAGATTTATGTCTTTAAATCAGCATTTTGAAAATTTTGGTTTTCTCTATGACTTAAAGAAGTTAAAAAGAATTTCAAAAGAGCAAATACAGATTAACTGTCAAGATTTCCTGCAAGTAGGTGAGATCAGTGACTTCCAATCTTACGAATTATATGAAGAATTACAAAATAGGATCCCAAATTTACCCATTACAGACTCCAATATGTCGGAGGGAACGATTTGAAAGAAATTCCCCCAAATATTTACATTGTCTTTCAAATTTTGTTAATAATACCTTAAGTACCCCTTCTATTGAGAGGAGCTGTTCAAAATCAAAGCTGATAAAAAAATTATGTAAGAAATACAATGAGTGAGGGAAGACTTTCAGCTTTGGCAGTTTTATCTATTGAAGCAGAAGTATCATGTAAGATAAATTACGAACCAATCATTAAAGATTTCAGCAAAATTAAAAGTAGAAAATTTCGGTTTCTTTCTTTAACATTTTTTTTTCATTATTGTTTAATGTGCCAAATAAATATGTGTAAAAAGTTTGCCTTCTTTCTTTATGAAAAAAATTGGCTTTTTATTTTACAAACCCTCTTCTTACGCCACCAGAGGGCTTCGCGAAATGTATCTTGCCCACATTAAGTTCAGGTCTCACGCCGCCATTGCTTCATATGAACGATATTTCTGGAACTACAGTTTTGACAAATTTTATAAAAATTCTTCGAATCTTCGTTAAGCATTATAACAGATTATAATTATGATTAAATTTTATGCAATATTTAAATAAAATTGAAGGATTTTATTAGAAAAAGAGAAACGGAAGTAGCGAAACAAATCCCTGAAAGATTTTAGCCCAATAGTTATTTGAAATAAAGTTTAAAAGCGTTGAAAGTAAATTTGGAATTCAGATTAACGGTAAAATATTTAACTTCGAGAATATAGGTAATTAATTCAACCACAAAAGATTCGATCATTCAAAAGTTAAGTGTGCCGTGGTAGTAGAAGTGATTGCTAATCACTTCTCAAAATCAGTAATTTTATGCTATTAATAACAGCGTACAATAAGGTAAGCCAGTCAACTCATTCGCTTAGATTTAGGTAATTTGTAATTTTAATTTAGTTCTTTTGTGGAAGGATTGCTTGTATCAGTACTGCTGCTTCAACAGCAAAAAGGCACAAATTACTTGAAAGACTAAGGGTAATCGTATGTGTATAAATTGCATAGGATAAGACTCATAATATGGTATAACCCTTGAGGTGTGTCTGCAAATGAAAGCTCATGATCGAGTTTTGACTTCAAAGTCTTTGTTTTTGAGGTAATTGCTTGTGATAAGATATAGACAGTACCGGATTAAGAATCCTTGATATCCCAAAGGTTTCTTGTCTCTTCTTCGTCTCTAAAATTTCTCTGAAAGGAATTTTAAACATTCGTTTATTTCATGTTTTTAACGCCTGTATGTTAAAAAGAAGCCATTATTTACTTGCAATATAAAAAAGGGAAAGGCATTGAATATTACAAAAAACCAATGATATATATTTTATTTTAATGAAGTTTGACTTTTTAATAAATCAAATTCACGAATAACAGTGTCAAAAACAAGTTTTTACGACCTATCTGACTCTACGCACAATATTAACAGATTATCTAGAGTCTCTCTTGTCGCACAAACATACGCATTCACACAACTTCAAAACAATGAGGGAGCAATGACTGTATTTGTAGAAATTAAAACTGTGAAAAGATTAAGCAAAAAATTAAATAATTAAATATTGAAATCCGTAGCAATCGCACATACAATTATGAAGTCGGTAATTCCTCTCTTCCCGGAGCTACATGCTTTTATAAGTTAATGCAAGGAGAGGTAAATTTTCTGATCATTCTACTGGGTATTTTTCAATATTTGCGATATTTTGGAGTGCTCAAATCTAGAAGTCAACTACCCCTCAGAACAAATTTAAATGGTGAAAAGTCTGGGAACCTTGTGGGCTGAGGAAGAGTTTCCTCCATATGAAAGAGTGCAAACATATTTCAGAAATATGAATCCAACATCCGATTTGAAAAGACATTCTTTCATTACTTTAAGGCAGATTGAATCATTTGGATGGCATGAAAGCTTTCTAGAAAAAAGACCAAAAGGAATTTCTAGATAGCTTTGGTAAGAAAAAATTTTGTAGAAAAGCTTCAACTGAAGATAATTATCTATCCGGTAAAAGTTTTAACTGAGGCTCGCGGCTAGCATTACTGTAATCAACGATTTTTTGGTTTAAATCATGATGTCTTTTGAGATCAGTTATGTAGCTTGGTTGATGTACATTGTGATGTACCTCCCCTTGGAAGTACATCCCTCGAAGAATCAGAGTGAGCTAGAGGTGTAGGGTTTGCGAAAGAACTAGGATCAAACATTATCTTAATATGACTTTATTAAGATATTCAACTTAAACTTTGAAAAAATATAATATTAATAATTAATATGAGAGAATCTACGATGACGCAATACGCAACACACAATATAATTCAGACCAATCTCAATAATCGAACCACCTAATCTTCAAATATACTAATAAGTAATCAATCCTACCTTATATTATTCTGTAATAAACTTGTCTTTATCTACAATGGTATGTAGCTTGACGTTTAACTTCTAGTCGATCATCAATATGTTTATCCACGACACGTAGAACTTAAATCTTGAACCACGAACTTCAATAATCATCAACTGCCACAACGCACGTCAATTGTCTAACATTCCTTTACATTGTCATTACGTTTAATCTAAGATCCTATATTTATCCTATATTATTTGCATCTCTTCACTTCTCGTTTCTTGGATTTGGTTGGAAAAGAGTTGCCATTAATTCTGGCCCAAAGAACCCAAAGGACTTGTTAAAGAAAAGACGCGTAAGACGTCACAACATTAAATCTGTCAAGTTTGTGAAGTAATGAAGTTTAGGGCTGGGGATACAAATCAGGTGACGTTCTCGGCGCTGTCAAAGGAATCCTGTGATTAAAGATTATGCCATCTCAAACCGTGATGCTATGCGTGAATTGAAAATTCCTTAAAAGCTTGTTGCACTTGTGACTTTGACTCTCAAAGAAACCAAAGTTCAAGTATGCATACAAAGTGATTTCACCGAACAGCTTGAGGTGAAAAATGGAGTGCGACAGGGGGGTGCATTGGTATGCCTCCTGTTTAATATAACACTTGAAAAAGCTCTTAGACTCAAAAATCAACATTAGGGGAAATATTTTTAATAAGTCTTTTCAAATACTTGCTTATGCTGATGACATTGGCATTATTGCCTGAACAGCACCAGCTTTTAAACAGGCATTTATAGCATTAGAACAAAGTGCTAAGAAAATTAACTTATTTGTATACGCGAATAAAACTAAATATTTACTTTGTTTAAAGTCCAACTTACAACTTAGTCACATAGAAATTAGGAATTATAGATATCAAAAAGTAAACAGTGTTACTTATTTGGGAACGGAGATAAATAATAAAAATGAGCTGTTCCCAGAAATTTATAAAAGAATCATTGATGCAAATGATGTTTTTATGCCTTGAAGAGTTATTTAATATCCAGTTTTCTCAAATTAAGAACTAAATTGTTTTTTTACAAAAGTCTTATAAGATCTGTCCTGACTTATCCATCAGAGACTTGGCCATTGACTTTATGTGATGAGGAGGCTTTAGGAATTTTCGAGAGAAATATCTTACGCTACATTCTTGGTGGGATCCAAGTGGAGAAGAAGATCTAACTTAGAACTTTACAAAATTTACAAACAACCTGATATTGTAAAATTTTTCAAATTACAGAGATTTAAATGGGCTGGTCATCTGCCTAGAATGAATGAAGATCGTTGCTGCAAGAAAATCTTTCTGAAAAAGCCCATGAGAAATAGACCTTGGGGCAGACCCCTGTTAAGATAGATTGACTGTGTTGAGAAGGACGTAAAAATTTTAAAGGTCAAAAATTAGAAAAAAAGTTACTAAAAGTAGAGATGCCTGGAGAAGACTTCTGGAGAAGACCAGGGCCCACTCAGGGCTGTCGAGCCATTGAAGAAGAAGAAGAAGAAACTGTGATGCCCGTTGTTGGACCGGTTTGACGCGCAGAAAAAGGGTTTGGTTCGTAGCGTTCTTGTAGTTGCCATCATACCCTTCACTGGCCGTCATTCCTCCACAGACAGAATCGAGATTCACCCATAAACCATATCCGATTCCATTCAATGGTCCAGGTACGATGATGAGGATACCTCGCCAGGTGTCTAGTTCTGTGTTGAGGTTGGATGGAACACATTGGATGGTCTCTCCTTGTGCCCAACACCAGTTGTAATTTTGCCCAGTGACAAACCCAGTTCAAAGAGTACGGTAATACGGTCACGTTGTGACGGATTGATTCGCGTACCTTCAACCCTCTTGGGAAATCTTTGGGCTATCAATTCGCGTTATTCACAACCAACCCTTCTGAAGAAGAAACCGTGATATGTAAATTAAGTTTACTATATATAGTCGAGGTGTTTTAGCTAGAACGAAAGTAGGAGTGGTTGTAAACCAGAAGTCAGGTGAGATTGTTACTGACAGGCATCATTGTTGAATTATAGTGATTAAACACTTATTGGGGGAAGATTTAAAGTGACGATGGATCATTGAGGTTAAATTAATATTAGATTAAATCCGAAGATTAGATCCTACATAAAGTAATGGTCGTGTTTGATAGTCTTCTAATCATTCGTGTATTTCGTCGTTGATCTACTTTCGTGGTTAACACCGAAACATTCTCTTTCTGTTATTAATTGAATTTGTGTCGTTATTTTGGGTGATCAATAAATAGATTGATTAGATTATGGTTAGTGTGTTTTTCCCTACCTCCTACATATCTAAGTGCCCAAGAGAGAGATGAGGTCCTCTTAAATCGTTACCCAGTCGTTAACTGATGGTATTGAACTCACTGACGAGTCGGAGGCATTTTATACGCTTCTTCGAAAGTCGCAAAACCTCAGATGCTGTTTATGAGAAGGAAAAGTTGTTGGCCTTATTGCCCAGATATGAGTATCCCGCCGTGGCGCACACAGGGGGGTCCTGGGGTCCAAACCTCCCCCAAAACCCTTGATTTTTTTCGATTGACTATAATTCTAAGTATATAGTACGTAAAATTTAATTAAGTATTTGTTATTAATGATTACTTTTATTAATGAATGCTAATTATTTATTCAATAATTAGTTTTTACTGTGTTTTGTTCCCCAAATCGACAAAATCAAAAGGAGCATAATACAAGAATAGTGAGCTTTCGACCCCCGACCCCCACCCCTTGAAAAATTCCTGTGTGCGCTACTGGTATCATGTGATCCGATGCGTGCTCAAATTTAATCATTTGCATATCCATCTCACCGCTATCGCTCCTGAAATTTGCCTGACTGACGCTACGTGCGTTATTTCTTGGTATAGCAATTTCACTTTTGAGGAGTGTATGATTATTGGGCATTACGTGAAAAATACTAAATATATGCACTCGATTACCGTAAAATCCGGGCGCACAACGCACACTTTTTTAGCACAAAGAAATACTATGGAAACTTACAGATCCGCGTTATACGTCGGGCATAAAAAAATTATAGCTTTAAAAATTTTAAAAAATGAGCATTAATAAAAATAAGACTTCAACATAGATTGAAATACTGTCTATTTAAAAGAATTGATACACCTTATGAACTTAGAATTTTAATTCTAGAAGTATATTATTTTTTTGAAAAGCCTGGATTAATACCTCGAATAAAGGATTTCAGAACATAAGAGCACTAAATACGTACACACACATACACACAGTGGCGTAACGTACACCCCCGCATTGCGGAGGGCCCAGGGCTCTAGAGGGCCCACAGCCTGACTATCGCCAAGTACCTATCCTTTGTAAAATCCAACTTGGGGGGCCCAAAACCTGACTTTGCAGGGGGGCCCAAGTGTTCTCCGTTACGCCACTGCACACACATACACACATTTCAGGTTTCTTCGTATTAAAATTTATATATCCAGCTACAAAGACCTTATTCAATTAAATAATTAAAGAAAAGCTTATCTTTTCTTCACAGGCTAGATGTGATGTTCGATCGAGTTCGAGCACAAGTTATTCTTGAATCC
The DNA here is from genome assembly GCA_019973935.1 of Trichonephila clavipes. Lineage (NCBI taxonomy): Eukaryota > Metazoa > Arthropoda > Arachnida > Araneae > Nephilidae > Trichonephila > Trichonephila clavipes. The sequence goes on along the minus strand of BMAU01019354.1, from coordinate 1,201,725 downwards.
AACTTATAAGCATAAGCGTAATTTCGTAATTTCATTGATGATTCTCTGTTTTTACTAAAGAAAATTTAATAGCCATTTAAATGTTACATATTATGATTAATTAAAGGGGCATAGAGAATCAATAAACGTTGCAATTGAATCACTACAAGAAATATTCATTGGGAGCGGTTGCTCCTGCCGTTCGATTTATACATTCTAGATGGGGAAAAAAAGTAAAAACACAATTCAGATTTTTAAAAGTCACAGTTAAGAGTTTCGCCCGCCAAATGGGAAATGGAAGTAGAAGTACCCACACTTCGTAAAATAGAAAGAGGGACGTGAACAGGAACATATTAAGACTTCTTGAGGCCTGTAATGGTTCTCAATAACTTTCTTAACTACTTCTCAACGCTTCTCAATAGCCAACACGATTATCTCACTACAATCAAACAAAACACAGTCCGTCGTGTTAAAACTCTCTCAGGAAACTCTATTCTTGATGCAACAGACTCCGCGCTGTGCGTCTGTCTACACAAGAAAGAAACTCAATTTCTTAACTCTAAATTCAGTGTCCAACGCTTCGTGCTTCCAAAACAAGGGACTCTTTCCTGACCCCGCACCGTCTTGCCCGAGAGTCAATCGCCTTTTCTCTAAAAAACAGTAATCCTTCTCAGAAAACGCGCAGAATAACGCCAACATTCCATAATCTACTACCTACAGTAGCCAGACACTACAAAGCCCTGGGCTCTTACATAAATATAGGCCTCACCTGTGACCCTTCAAAGTAGACAGTACACAGCACACGTATAGTCCGAAATTCGTAAAAGCAATAACCTGAAAAAAATAAATGTGTATGAATTATAATTTCACAAACCGGTTCAGCCGACTGCCACCTATTGGCTGAATGAGTAATGATGGTGCACGGTGACAGACCTATGCCAATACATGAACGACGGTCATCACATAAAGCCAGTTGACATATCACCAAAAATTCCTAGTTTTTCGGAGAATGCAACCGGAAATAACATTTGACCTTTGAAATTATTCGAATTTTGATCTTATTAAGGCTGAGTCGAGAACGAGGCGAGGCGAGGCCTTCTTTGTGACCGAGGCCCTGGGTCCAGGCCCAGTTGGGCATGCCTCAAGAGTCCCTGGACACCTAAAAATTAAAAATGTAGTTTAAAGTATAGGTGTGCGTTATATGCCATATTTTGCGCTATGTATACGGTAAGCAAAAATATCACCAGAAACTGCGCTATAAAAAAAATAGTTATTAACAAATTTTCGTACGTATGTATACGCGAAAAAAATAGCAAAATATGCGTAAATACTGAGGGTCGTAGTCACATAAATAATTTATCTGTATAATAAGAGGTATCCTAAATTGGAGAAAAGTATATAAAAGCTTTTTACATATATATTAATCACGTTTTGTGTGAAAATTGAATAAATTCAATTTTAAACCTGAGAGTTATAGTAAAATCAGGAGGTTTACGAAAGAAATTCGGGCTAATCAACACTGTTACTTACGACTGTGCTTTTATTAATAAAAAAAATTTCATACTTATTTCTTAAGGATTTTAAGATTAATTTCAATGAAGCACCGAAAGACAGTGTATTTTTTAAACGCCATCGGAAAAATACATTATTTCTCTCAAAATTCTTATTGTATTTTCAAAAGTTCTGATTTTAATGGAGTTTGAATCATTTCATACTTTGAAGAACTAAGACTTTTTGTTGTTTTTAAATGATGAAAAAACAACTCTTTTGGAGTAAAAAATTTTATTTGCTGCCTTAAAATATTTTTACAAAAATGATTAGATTAATGAGAGAGAGAGAGAGAAATTCTTGGGATTTTAAAAAAATTATTGAATTATATAATGTAAAACGCGAAATTTTAGTGGATATATAGCAAGATGTTTTATAACCAATACATCCATGTACCTCGTATTTGTAATTATGAAATGTGTGCGTAATCATGTATTATATGTAAGATTTCATTTTTTTTTACAGATTACTTCATTCTTTTATATTTATTATGTGTTTTTTTATACAAATACACAGAATCATTAAGATCAAAAGAACATAATGAGTCTAATACAGTGGGTTTCAAACTGTGTTCCACGGAACCCTGGGGTTTCACAAGGCATACCCAGGAGTTCCACGAGTCAATAAAAAAAAATAGAAAAGAAACTTATAAATATGTATGCAAAATTATTATTTCTATGAAGTTTGTTTATATAATTACAAGTATTTAAAACTCATCCTATTTATTAAAACTGAAGTTTTCTTCATGTATAATGAACTTTATTTTTCAACTTTTTTTTAAACCTTTGGTATATTATAATAAAAGAATATTTAAAATGTTTTATCTTTATATACACTAAAGAGCAAAAAAAAAAAAGTGGTACAGGCATGCGTATTCAAATAAAAAGATATAGAACCAATCAGAGTACGGCGGTGTGGTCGGTAAAGCCTATATAAGACAACGAGTGTCTGGTAAAATTGTTAGACAGATTACTGCTGCTGTAATGGCAGGTTATCAAGATTTAAATGAGTTTGAACGTGATGTTATAATCGGCGCACGAAAAATGGGACATAGCATTTCCGAGGTAGCGATGAAATTGGGATTTTCACGTACTACTACTTCACGAGTGTACCGTGAATATCGGTAATCCAGTAAAACATCAAATCTAAGACATCGCTGTGGCCTGCAAAAGATCATGCAACAACGGGACCAAAACGACGACTGACGAGAATCATTAAGCATGACAGACGTGCAAACCTTCCGCAAATTGCTGCAGGTTTTAATGCTGGACCATCAACAAATGTCACCGTGCGATCCGTTCAACGAAACATCATCGATATGGGCTCACCTGGGCCCGTCAACATTGACATTAGACTGTTGATGACTGAAAACACGTTACCTGGTCTGACGAGTCTCATTTCCAATTGAATCGAGCTGGGTGTATGGGTATGGAGGCAACCTCATGAATCTATGGACCCTACATGTCAACAGGGGACTGTTCAAGCAGGTGGAGGCTCTGTGATACTATGGGGCGTGTGGAGTTGGCGTGATATGGGTCCATGATGCATCTAGATACGACTCTGACAGGTGACAGATACGTAAGCATTCTGTCTGATCACGTGCCAGGGCCGGCGCTAGCAGTTTCGCCGGCCGGGCAAAGAGGTAAAATGCCGCCCCCGTTTATAACAAGAATTAAATGATATAACCAAAACCTTTCCCATGCTGAATGGTAAAATAAAACTTTAATAAAAAATTTGCTATCAATAATGTTGAAGTTTTGATTAACAAAAAAATTATTAATTTAATTTTTGGCACTACATTAAAATAAATTATTTTTACACAGAAAAAAAGAAAAGAGTAATTTCTAGTGTACAGTTATAAAATACAGATGTTGAAAAAAATACTAAAACAAATTATAGAACCACTAAATATTAAAGCTTAATTACATATTAAAAATACATTTAAAACGAGAGTTAAAAACTTAAATTTTTTTTTCTCACTTTTAATGCTGAGATTTTTTTTATAATTTCTATAACATTAATTTCTTCAGCCAGTTCATGTTCAATGGCTATTGTTGTCACGACATTTAGCCGATCCTCTGTAGTAGTGGGGCGTAAAAATTTTTTAATTAATTTTAATTTGGAGAAACTCCTTTCTCCACTAGCCACACTTATTGGGAGAGTAAGCAATATCCTTAAAACTATACCGAGATTTGGAGCAAAATCCAGGTTCGATCTGAATTTTAAAATCTCGATTGGACTTTCTTTTTTATTTAGCAAAGCCAAAACCGTTACTAACTCGTCTGCCAGGTCCAGGGCGTTTATATCTGGTTAATTCCCATCAGTTAAAACTGTTTCTGGATCTTTACAATACTTAAGTTTGTCGTTTTGAGGAGTATCTTTTAAATCACAAATATTGTATAAAAATTGGAAATAGTTGCTGTGGGTACTGATCAAATCAAATCTGGATTGAAGTGCATTGATAACTTTATCTAAAGTGAAAAAAATAAAACTCTGCCTTATATTTCAAAGTAGGATCTTCTATCGGATCATCTTGTGCCTCATAGTCGAAATTAACATTCCTTCTTCGAACTCTATGACGTGGCTGGGTGACCTCAAAATTAGCCGGTATGTCAATTTCGTTGGCGAGTTCTCGAGCATCAAAAAGCATTTCATTAAAGGCTGTGTCCGATCTAAGATCCTTGAAGAAATCTTTACAATCTTTCAAAAGCTCCATAGCAGATGGTAAATCATAGTCTTCTGTCTGCAAGTGCTTACTTATAGGATTAATAAAGGGTGTTTTTTTAGAGGTATAGAACTTTAAATTGCAATAAAACAACGATGTATTATTCGATTGACATGATTTTTTTTATTCGAAGGATAATCTTGTGGCATTACATTTTAAATATGATTTCTGGCATAGGACTGCCACGGCTGCCTCGGATGTAGTCCAATCTGGACGTCCAATTTTCGATGACTTTTTCCAACATTTGTGGCCGTATATCGGCAATAACACGGCGAATGTTGTCTTCCAAATGGTCAAGCGTTTGTGGCTTATTCGCATAGACCAATGACTTTACATAGCCCCACAAAAAATAGTCTATTGGTGTTAAATCACAAGATCATGGAGGCCAATTTACAGGTCCTAAACGTGAAATTAGGCGGTCACCAAACGTGTCTTTCAATAAATCGATTGTGGCACGAGCTGTGTGACATGTTGCGCCGTCTTGTTGGAAACACAGCTCCTGGACATCATGATTGTTCAATTCAGGAATGAAAAAGTTAGTAATCATGGCTCTATACCGATCACCATTGACTGTAACGTTGTGGCCTTCATCGTTTTTGAAGAAGGATTCCACCAGCCCATAAAGCGCACCAAACAGTCAGTTTTTCTGGATGTAACGGTGTTTCGACATACACTTGTGGATTAGCTTCACTCCAAATGCGGCAGTTTTGATTGTTGACGTAGCCATTCAACCAGAAGTGCGCTTCATCGCTAAACAAAATTCGTTTATGAAAATCAACCATTATTTTCGAAATAAAATTGCACAATTTGAAAGCGTTGTTCAGGCGTGAGTCTATTCATGATGAATTGCCAAACCAAACTGAGAATAAATCACTTGACAGCTGTTAAATTGGTCGCCATCTTGCAAAGTAATGCCAACTTAAACTTCTATACCCGAAAAAAAAAACACTCTGTACAATTTAAGATTTTGTACCAAATTACAATGCAGCATAAGAATTTAAATTGCTTAACACAACTTAATAGTCCAGAAGCCTCTGCTCTTATTGAGTTTTCAATCTCCGAATTGTTACAAACAGCAAATAAAGCATCGTATATCCCCCCTACTTGATACCTTAGGGGTTTTAATGCATCTATTTTGCTTTCCCAACGATTTTGTTTGAAATCACTTATCTACTTTATAAATTGTGTTCATCATATTTTTATTTCTATAATGCACATTTTGCTTCCACTTTAATTAAATAGTTTTATACTAGGAACACACAGAACCAAAGAAATAGTACCTATAGTCTTTCACATTAATTATTGTTTTGTGTAACAATAAAACTTTAATTAAATTCTTTTTCTGTTGCTTTTTATGAGGAATTTCTGTCAGAATTTTGACATTCTTATTGTTGCCTTTTTAAAAATTTTAAATATTGCTATAGATTGGAACCTATTATTACTAGAATTTTTTTCTTTAATATACATATTAACGCTTTTAAACATTCTTCACTATCACGAAAAATACCTTTTGAAGGATTTTTGAGAAATATAATAGTAAAATGAAACACAGTAAGAGTAAAAACTATTGCAAACTGAAAACACCGACTTTTTAATTCTTCGTGCACCGTTGTTCTACGGGACACTGATTAAGAGCCTCTCGTTTAAGTCTTGGATGAGTGATTATGTTCTGAAACTTTTTTGATATATTAAAATAGGAATTCCAAGTATTTTATATTTGTATTCGTTGCAATTAAATGATTGAGATTTAAAGCCTTTATGTATTAATCACAAATAAAACATATTTTAATAAGATTGAAACTTAATTTTAAAAATGCTTTCGAAGTTATTTAGGCTTAAAGTCAATGTTGTTTGCTTTTTAGGGCTGCTAATTCTATGTTATTTTGATATCACTATATATCCAATTAATTATCTATTTAATAATTATCTTTTGAAATTTAAAATTCGAACCAGAAATTTTGCAATTTATCTGAAGGATGTTTTTGCATTAAATGTTTGTATTTTTAAAATATTTGTATTTTTTTGGTTTAAAATCTTCATTTTTAAAATATTTTCTTAAAATTTCTTCATATTAAACAGCAAATAATTTATTAACTCAATTTTTAAATTTTTCGAAATATGCCTTTTGAGGAACTTTATTAGTAACATAGAGAATGTTTCAAAATATTTTAAAGATATTATACATTTTTTATGTATTTTTATAATTAATTATATACATAATATATATATAATTAATTATACACATAATTATACACTTGATTAATTATATACGTAATGTATATAATTAATTATTCACATAATTAATTATTAGACTGCATTAAATATTCCTTCAAATTGTACGTGTAAAACAGAGGTTCCAAAACATTTTTGTCTCATAGACCCCTTACCATGTTTTTCGGTTTGGGGTAGATATTTTTGTTAATATCTGCAAATTTTTCAACTTAAATGTCTTTTTGATAGCTAGTACTACTAC